>JAUJYZ010000144.1:0-141541 GCA_033675265.1 Actinostola sp. cb2023
CGTATCATATAATAATAATAATAAAACTTTATTAATAATAAACTTTATTTCACGAGGGTACATTGTAATCTCACAGCATAAAGATCTGACACATACATGATGTCACTCTTACTGTTACAGAATACCAGTAATCTCACAGCATAAAGATCTGACACATACATGACGTCACTCTTACTGTTACAGAAAACCAGTAATCTCACAGCATAAAGATCTGACACATACATGACGTCACTCTTACTGTTACAGAAAACCAGTAATCTCACAGCATAAAGATCTGACACATACATGACGTCACTGTTACTGTTACAGAAAACCAGTCATCTCACAGCATAAAGTTCTGACACATACATGACGTCTTACTGTTACAGAAAATCAGTAATCTCACAGCATAAAGATCTGACACATACATGACGTCACTCTTACTGTTACAGAAAACCAGTCATCTCACAGCATAAAGTTCTGACACATACATGACGTCACTCTTACTGTTACAGAAAACCAGTAATCTCACAGCATAAAGATCTGACACATACATGACGTCACTCTTACTGTTACAGAAAACCAGTAATCTCACAGCATAAAGATCTGACACATATATGACGTCACTCTTACTGTTACAGAAAACCAGTAATCTCACAGCATAAAGTTCTGACACATACATGACGTCACTCTTACTGTTACAGAAAACCAGTAATCTCAGAGCATAAAGATCTGACACATACATGTACATGACGTCACTCTTACTGTTACAGAAAACCAGCAATCTCACAGCATAAAGATCTGACACATACATGACATCACTCTTACTGTTACAGAAAACCAGTAATCTCACAGCATAAAGATCTGACACATACATGACGTCACTCTTACTGTTACAGAAAGCCAGTAATCTCACAGCGTAAAGATCTGACACATATATGACGTCACTCTTACTGTTACAGAAAACCAGTAATCTCACAGTGTAAAGATCTGACATATATATGACGTCACTCTTACTGTTACAGAAAACCAGTAATCTCACAGCATAAAGATCTGACACATACATGACATCACTCTTACTGTTACAGAAAACCAGTAATCTCACAGCATAAAGATCTGACACATACATGACGTCTGTACAGGCCCCGAAATGATCCATGGCTCTGGAATTATTCTGGTCCCAAAATGATTCCAAAACTTACCTGCTGACAAATGAATTTTTAATGGCACAGGATCTGTAGAACAATGAGATTGTTGGCATAAAATAACTTTTGTCTGATTTCGTGTTACAAAAGGTACCGTATGTTTAAATTGAAATTTCGAAAGGGTTTGTTGGCTTGTATTTAGTTTAAGTTAATAGTATCTAAGGGATTCTATGAGATGAATGGTGATAGATCATGTGATTCATGTAGCTAGTCAAGACAATTTGACGGTCGCCTTTGACTAATATAGACCGACATTTGGCGTGTGTTTCGCGTGGGTACCGGTCGATGGGATTGAAGAACGCCTAAAATCACCCTCAAATGTTCATTCGTGGATCAAAAGTACTACTAACCTTCATTCAAAGACGATCTTCCACATGGTATTGGTAAATGATCGTATTTAGTACTGAGTTTTAGCCATCCAGGAATTGCATTCCTTGCAGTGTTTCTTGTTTGTATCTTTCTCCATCACAGCTGTATTGCTTGTTGTTCAGTACATCAGTATAAAAGTCACAAAATAGGTCTAGTTTTTCTGTCACTTGAAGTTATTTTCTACTCCAACGCGACACTCTCTAACTCCGCTCTCTCAGCAACGACAATATGATATTTACCAGGCGTTCTTAACCATTCCGCGAAAAACAGAGAAGCGAGCATAGAAGCGAGGTCAACGTAAATCTTTGGACCATTGAGCAACAACTGTACTCGTGCCAAAGCACGCGCATTTCATACGGAGTCATTTAATTGGACAGTTTATTTGCGCGGGCGATTTAGTAAAACAAAACCGCAGTTATTGTTACAGTTAAACCGTCCTTTGTTACTGCTCCTCGTGAGGCACAATCTGCCGCTTTTATTGTCTATACTTATTCCAGTTTTGCTTGTTTAAAACGCATTGACCAGCTTTCTTGAAGTGAACATGGCGTCTTTTACATCATCTTCATTCTTTGGAACCAATGGAGATCAATGGAAGTTATCCGAAGTCTTCCTGTTCGGCAAGCAGTAGATCGACGAGCAGCGCATCAACTAGAGCTGACCGCCCAAGGCAAAACAGTCAAACAACTTCTCCAGGCAATAGCCGACAATGAGAGAATGCCGTTGTTTCGACGAGGGAATTAAAAGACTTATTCAATTGCCTCAAGGATGTGCAAGAAGTAAAGGACGAGGTCACAGAAATTAAATGTAACCAGATGCAATATATTGCCGACCAAGGAGCGGAAAATTCACCTTCTTCCTACTACGGTCCTGTATCAAAAGACGTACCAAAAGAAGTTCAGGTTAGAAAGATTTACTTATAAATATTGCCAAAAACAATGAAAAACAAAAGCCTCGCCACCAGTGGAATACTATAATTATATTAGTACTCACTATGCACTCAGTACGACCTAATATAAGGGGGTTCGGCCGTAAAACAATGAAAAACAAAAGCCTCGCCACCAGTAGAATACTATAATTATATTAGTACTCACTAAGCTATGCACTCAGTACGACCTAATATAAGGGGGTTCGGCCGTAAAACAATGAAAAACAAAAGCCTCGCCACCAGTGGAATACTATAATTATATTAGTACTCACTATGCACTCAGTACGACCTAATATAAGGGGGTTCGGCTGTAAAACAATGAAAAACAAAAGCCTCGCCACCAGTGGAATACTATAATAATTATATTAGTACTCACTATGCACTCAGTACGACCTAATATAAGGGGGTTCGGCCGTAAAACAATGAAAAACAAAAGCCTCGCCACCAGTGGAATACTATAATTATATTAGTACTCACTATGCACTCAGTACGACCTAATATAAGGGGGTTCGGCTGTAAAACAATGAAAAACAAAAGCCTCGCCAACAGTGGAATACTATAATTATATTAGTACTCACTATGCACTCAGTACGACCTAATATAAGGGGGTTCGGCCGTAAAACAATGAAAAACAAAAGCCTCGCCACCAGTGGAATACTATAATTATATTAGTACTCACTATACACTCAGTACGACCTAATATAAGGGGGTTCGGCTGTAAAACAATGAAAAACAAAAGCCTCGCCACCAGTGGAATACTATAATTATATTAGTACTCACTATGCACTCAGTACGACCTAATATAAGGGGGTTCGGCTGTAAAACAATGAAAAACAAAAGCCTCGCCACCAGTGGAATACTATAATTATATTAGTACTCACTATGCACTCAGTACGACCTAATATAAGGGGGTTCGGCCGTAAAACAATGAAAAACAAAAGCCTCGCCACCAGTGGAATACTATAATTATATTAGTACTCACTATGCACTCAGTACGACCTAATATAAGGGGGTTCGGCTGTAAAACAATGAAAAACAAAAGCCTCGCCACCAGTGGAATACTATAATTATATTAGTACTCACTATGCACTCAGTACGACCTAATATAAGGGGGGGTTCGGCCGTAAAACAATGAAAAACAAAAGCCTCGCCACCAGTGGAATACTATAATTATATTAGTACTCACTATGCACTCAGTACGACCTAATATAAGGGGGTTCGGCTGTAAAACAATGAAAAACAAAAGCCTCGCCACCAGTGGAATACTATAATTATATTAGTACTCACTATGCACTCAGTACGACCTAATATAAGGGGGTTCGGCCGTAAAACAATGAAAAACAAAAGCCTCGCCACCAGTGGAATACTATAATTATATTAGTACTCACTATGCACTCAGTACGACCTAATATAAGGGGGTTCGGCCGTAAAACAATGAAAAACAAAAGCCTCGCCACCAGTGGAATACTATAATTATATTAGTACTCACTATGCACTCAGTACGACCTAATATAAGGGGGTTCGGCTGTAAAACAATGAAAAACAAAAGCCTCGCCACCAGTGGAATACTATAATTATATTAGTACTCACTATGCACTCAGTACGACCTAATATAGGGGGTTCGGCTGTAAAACAATGAAAAACAAAAGCCTCGCCACCAGTGGAATACTATAATTATATTAGTACTCACTATGCACTCAGTACGACCTAATATAAGGGGGTTCGGCTGTAAAACAATGAAAAACAAAAGCCTCGCCACCAGTGGAATACTATAATTATATTAGTACTCACTATGCACTCAGTACGACCTAATATAAGGGGGTTCGGCTGTAAAACAATGAAAAACAAAAGCCTCGCCACCAGTGGAATACTATAATTATATTAGTACTCACTATGCACTCAGTACGACCTAATATAAGGGGGTTCGGCTGTAAAACAATGAAAAACAAAAGCCTCGCCACCAGTGGAATACTATAATTATATTAGTACTCACTATGCACTCAGTACGACCTAATATAAGGGGGTTCGGCTGTAAAACGTAAAACAATGAAAAACAAAAGCCTCGCCACCAGTGGAATACTATAATTATATTAGTACTCACTATGCACTCAGTACGACCTAATATAAGGGGGTTCGGCTGTAAAACAATGAAAAACAAAAGCCTCGCCACCAGTGGAATACTATAATTATATTAGTACTCACTATGCACTCAGTACGACCCTAATATAAGGGGGTTCGGCTGTAAAACAATGAAAAACAAAAGCCTCGCCACCAGTGGAATACTATAATTATATTAGTACTCACTATGCACTCAGTACGACCTAATATAAGGGGGTTCGGCTGTAAAACAATGAAAAACAAAAGCCTCGCCACCAGTGGAATACTATAATTATATTAGTACTCACTATGCACTCAGTACGACCTAATATAAGGGGGTTCGGCTGTAAAACAATGAAAAACAAAAGCCTCGCCACCAGTGGAATACTATAATTATATTAGTACTCACTATGCACTCAGTACGACCTAATATAAGGGGGTTCGGCTGTAAAACAATGAAAAACAAAAGCCTCGCCACCAGTGGAATACTATAATTATATTAGTACTCACTATGCACTCAGTACGACCTAATATAAGGGGGTTCGGCCGTAAAACAATGAAAAACAAAAGCCTCGCCACCAGTGGAATACTATAATTATATTAGTACTCACTATGCACTCAGTACGACCTAATATAAGGGGGTTCGGCTGTAAAACAATGAAAAACAAAAGCCTCGCCACCAGTGGAATACTATAATTATATTAGTACTCACTATGCACTCAGTACGACCTAATATAAGGGGGTTCGGCTGTAAAACAATGAAAAACAAAAGCCTCGCCACCAGTGGAATACTATAATTATATTAGTACTCACTATGCACTCAGTACGACCTAATATAAGGGGGTTCGGCTGTAAAACAATGAAAAACAAAAGCCTCGCCACCAGTGGAATACTATAATTATATTAGTACTCACTATGCACTCAGTACGACCTAATATAAGGGGGTTCGGCTGTAAAACAATGAAAAACAAAAGCCTCGCCACCAGTGGAATACTATAATTATATTAGTACTCACTATGCACTCAGTACGACCTAATATAAGGGGGTTCGGCCGTAAAACAATGAAAAACAAAAGCCTCGCCACCAGTGGAATACTATAATTATATTAGTACTCACTATGCACTCAGTACGACCTAATATAAGGGGGTTCGGCTGTAAAACAATGAAAAACAAAAGCCTCGCCACCAGTGGAATACTATAATTATATTAGTACTCACTATGCACTCAGTACGACCTAATATAAGGGGGTTCGGCTGTAAAACAATGAAAAACAAAAGCCTCGCCACCAGTGGAATACTATAATTATATTAGTACTCACTATGCACTCAGTACGACCTAATATAAGGGGGTTCGGCTGTAAAACAATGAAAAACAAAAGCCTCGCCACCAGTGGAATACTATAATTATATTAGTACTCACTATGCACTCAGTACGACCTAATATAAGGGGGTTCGGCTGTAAAACAATGAAAAACAAAAGCCTCGCCACCAGTGGAATACTATAATTATATTAGTACTCACTATGCACTCAGTACGACCTAATATAAGGGGGTTCGGCTGTAAAACAATGAAAAACAAAAGCCTCGCCACCAGTGGAATACTATAATTATATTAGTACTCACTATGCACTCAGTACGACCTAATATAAGGGGGTTCGGCCGTAAAACAATGAAAAACAAAAGCCTCGCCACCAGTGGAATACTATAATTATATTAGTACTCACTATGCACTCAGTACGACCTAATATAAGGGGGTTCGGCTGTAAAACAATGAAAAACAAAAGCCTCGCCACCAGTGGAATACTATAATTATATTAGTACTCACTATGCACTCAGTACGACCTAATATAAGGGGGTTCGGCTGTAAAACAATGAAAAACAAAAGCCTCGCCACCAGTGGAATACTATAATTATATTAGTACTCACTATGCACTCAGTACGACCTAATATAAGGGGGTTCGGCTGTAAAACAATGAAAAACAAAAGCCTCGCCACCAGTGGAATACTATAATTATATTAGTACTCACTATGCACTCAGTACGACCTAATATAAGGGGGTTCGGCCGTAAAACAATGAAAAACAAAAGCCTCGCCACCAGTGGAATACTATAATTATATTAGTACTCACTATGCACTCAGTACGACCTAATATAAGGGGGTTCGGCTGTAAAACAATGAAACACAAAAGCCTCGCCACCAGTGGAATACTATAATTATATTAGTACTCACTATGCACTCAGTACGACCTAATATAAGGGGGTTCGGCCGTAAAACAATGAAAAACAAAAGCCTCGCCACCAGTGGAATACTATAATTATATTAGTACTCACTATGCACTCAGTACGACCTAATATAAGGGGGTTCGGGCCGTAAAACAATGAAAAACAAAAGCCTCGCCACCAGTGGAATACTATAATTATATTAGTACTCACTATGCACTCAGTACGACCTAATATAAGGGGGTTCGGCCGTAAAACAATGAAAAACAAAAGCCTCGCCACCAGTGGAATACTATAATTATATTAGTACTCACTATGCACTCAGTACGACCTAATATAGGGGGTTCGGCTGTAAAACAATGAAAAACAAAAGCCTCGCCACCAGTGGAATACTATAATTATATTAGTACTCACTATGCACTCAGTACGACCTAATATAAGGGGGTTCGGCCGTAAAACAATGAAAAACAAAAGCCTCGCCACCAGTGGAATACTATAATTATATTAGTACTCACTATGCACTCAGTACGACCTAATATAAGGGGGTTCGGCCGTAAAACAATGAAAAACAAAAGCCTCGCCACCAGTGGAATACTATAATTATATTAGTACTCACTATGCACTCAGTACGACCTAATATAAGGGGGTTCGGCCGTAAAACAATGAAAAACAAAAGCCTCGCCACCAGTGGAATACTATAATTATATTAGTACTCACTATGCACTCAGTACGACCTAATATAAGGGGGTTCGGCCGTAAAAAACAATGAAAAACAAAAGGGGTTCCTCGCCACCAGTGGAATACTATAATTATATTAGTACTCACTATGCACTCAGTACGACCTAATATAAGGGGGTTCGGCTGTAAAACAATGAAAAACAAAAGCCTCGCCACCAGTGGAATACTATAATTATATTAGTACTCACTATGCACTCAGTACGACCTAATATAAGGGGGTTCGGCTGTAAAACAATGAAAAACAAAAGCCTCGCCACCAGTGGAATACTATAATTATATTAGTACTCACTATGCACTCAGTACGACCTAATATAAGGGGGTTCGGCTGTAAAACAATGAAAAACAAAAGCCTCGCCACCAGTGGAATACTATAATTATATTAGTACTCACTATGCACTCAGTACGACCTAATATAAGGGGGTTCGGCTGTAAAACAATGAAAAAAACAAAAGCCTCGCCACCAGTGGAATACTATAATTATATTAGTACTCACTATGCACTCAGTACGACCTAATATAAGGGGGTTCGGCTGTAAAACAATGAAAAAACAAAAGCCTCGCCACCAGTGGAATACTATAATTATATTAGTACTCACTATGCACTCAGTACGACCTAATATAAGGGGGTTCGGCTGTAAAACAATGAAAAACAAAAGCCTCGCCACCAGTGGAATACTATAATTATATTAGTACTCACTATGCACTCAGTACGACCTAATATAAGGGGGTTCGGCTGTAAAACAATGAAAAACAAAAGCCTCGCCACCAGTGGAATACTATAATTATATTAGTACTCACTATGCACTCAGTACGACCTAATATAAGGGGGTTCGGCTGTAAAACAATGAAAAACAAAAGCCTCGCCACCAGTGGAATACTATAATTATATTAGTACTCACTATGCACTCAGTACGACCTAATATAAGGGGGTTCGGCTGTAAAACAATGAAAAACAAAAGCCTCGCCACCAGTGGAATACTATAATTATATTAGTACTCACTATGCACTCAGTACGACCTAATATAAGGGGGTTCGGCTGTAAAACAATGAAAAACAAAAGCCTCGCCACCAGTGGAATACTATAATTATATTAGTACTCACTATGCACTCAGTACGACCTAATATAAGGGGGTTCGGCTGTAAAACAATGAAAAACAAAAGCCTCGCCACCAGTGGAATACTATAATTATATTAGTACTCACTATGCACTCAGTACGACCTAATATAAGGGGGTTCGGCCGTAAAACAATGAAAAACAAAAGCCTCGCCACCAGTGGAATACTATAATTATATTAGTACTCACTATGCACTCAGTACGACCTAATATAAGGGGGTTCGGCCGTAAAACAATGAAAAACAAAAGCCTCGCCACCAGTGGAATACTATAATTATATTAGTACTCACTATGCACTCAGTACGACCTAATATAAGGGGGTTCGGCCGTAAAACAATGAAAAAAAAAAGCCTCGCCACCAGTGGAATACTATAATTATATTAGTACTCACTATGCACTCAGTACGACCTAATATAAGGGGGTTCGGCCGTAAAACAATGAAAAACAAAAGCCTCGCCACCAGTGGAATACTATAATTATATTAGTACTCACTATGCACTCAGTACGACCTAATATAAGGGGGTTCGGCCGTAAAACAATGAAAAACAAAAGCCTCGCCACCAGTGGAATACTATAATTATATTAGTACTCACTATGCACTCAGTACGACCTAATATAAGGGGGTTCGGCCGTAAAACAATGAAAAACAAAAGCCTCGCCACCAGTGGAATACTATAATTATATTAGTACTCACTATGCACTCAGTACGACCTAATATAAGGGGGTTCGGCCGTAAAACAATGAAAAACAAAAGCCTCGCCACCAGTGGAATACTATAATTATATTAGTACTCACTATGCACTCAGTACGACCTAATATAAGGGGGTTCGGCCGTAAAACAATGAAAAACAAAAGCCTCGCCACCAGTGGAATACTATAATTATATTAGTACTCACTATGCACTCAGTACGACCTAATATAAGGGGGTTCGGCCGTAAAACAATGAAAAACAAAAGCCTCGCCACCAGTGGAATACTATAATTATATTAGTACTCACTATGCACTCAGTACGACCTAATATAAGGGGGTTCGGCTGTAAAACAATGAAAAACAAAAGCCTCGCCACCAGTGGAATACTATAATTATATTAGTACTCACTATGCACTCAGTACGACCTAATATAAGGGGGTTCGGCTGTAAAACAATGAAAAACAAAAGCCTCGCCACCAGTGGAATACTATAATTATATTAGTACTCACTATGCACTCAGTACGACCTAATATAAGGGGGTTCGGCTGTAAAACAATGAAAAACAAAAGCCTCGCCACCAGTGGAATACTATAATTATATTAGTACTCACTATGCACTCAGTACGACCTAATATAAGGGGGTTCGGCTGTAAAACAATGAAAAACAAAAGCCTCGCCACCAGTGGAATACTATAATTATATTAGTACTCACTATGCACTCAGTACGACCTAATATAAGGGGGTTCGGCTGTAAAACAATGAAAAACAAAAGCCTCGCCACCAGTGGAATACTATAATTATATTAGTACTCACTATGCACTCAGTACGACCTAATATAAGGGGGTTCGGCTGTAAAACAATGAAAAACAAAAGCCTCGCCACCAGTGGAATACTATAATTATATTAGTACTCACTATGCACTCAGTACGACCTAATATAGGGGGTTCGGCTGTAAAACAATGAAAAACAAAAGCCTCGCCACCAGTGGAATACTATAATTATATTAGTACTCACTATGCACTCAGTACGACCTAATATAAGGGGGTTCGGCTGTAAAACAATGAAAAACAAAAGCCTCGCCACCAGTGGAATACTATAATTATATTAGTACTCACTATGCACTCAGTACGACCTAATATAAGGGGGTTCGGCTGTAAAACAATGAAAAACAAAAGCCTCGCCACCAGTGGAATACTATAATTATATTAGTACTCACTATGCACTCAGTACGACCTAATATAAGGGGGTTCGGCTGTAAAACAATGAAAAACAAAAGCCTCGCCACCAGTGGAATACTATAATTATATTAGTACTCACTATGCACTCAGTACGACCTAATATAAGGGGGTTCGGCTGTAAAACAATGAAAAACAAAAGCCTCGCCACCAGTGGAATACTATAATTATATTAGTACTCACTATGCACTCAGTACGACCTAATATAAGGGGGTTCGGCTGTAAAACAATGAAAAACAAAAGCCTCGCCACCAGTGGAATACTATAATTATATTAGTACTCACTATGCACTCAGTACGACCTAATATAAGGGGGTTCGGCCGTAAAACAATGAAAAACAAAAGCCTCGCCACCAGTGGAATACTATAATTATATTAGTACTCACTATGCACTCAGTACGACCTAATATAAGGGGGTTCGGCCGTAAAACAATGAAAAACAAAAGCCTCGCCACCAGTGGAATACTATAATTATATTAGTACTCACTATGCACTCAGTACGACCTAATATAAGGGGGTTCGGCCGTAAAACAATGAAAAACAAAAGCCTCGCCACCAGTGGAATACTATAATTATATTAGTACTCACTATGCACTCAGTACGACCTAATATAAGGGGGTTCGGCCGTAAAACAATGAAAAACAAAAGCCTCGCCACCAGTGGAATACTATAATTATATTAGTACTCACTATGCACTCAGTACGACCTAATATAAGGGGGTTCGGCCGTAAAACAATGAAAAACAAAAGCCTCGCCACCAGTGGAATACTATAATTATATTAGTACTCACTATGCACTCAGTACGACCTAATATAAGGGGGTTCGGCTGTAAAACAATGAAAAACAAAAGCCTCGCCACCAGTGGAATACTATATAATTATATTAGTACTCACTATGCACTCAGTACGACCTAATATAAGGGGGTTCGGCCGTAAAACAATGAAAAACAAAAGCCTCGCCACCAGTGGAATATATAATTATATTAGTACTCACTATGCACTCAGTACGACCTAATATAAGGGGGTTCGGCTGTAAAACAATGAAAAACAAAAGCCTCGCCACCAGTGGAATACTATAATTATATTAGTACTCACTATGCACTCAGTACGACCTAATATAAGGGGGTTCGGCCGTAAAACAATGAAAAACAAAAGCCTCGCCACCAGTGGAATACTATAATTATATTAGTACTCACTATGCACTCAGTACGACCTAATATAAGGGGGTTCGGCTGTAAAACAATGAAAAACAAAAGCCTCGCCACCAGTGGAATACTATAATTATATTAGTACTCACTATGCACTCAGTACGACCTAATATAAGGGGGTTCGGCTGTAAAACAATGAAAAACAAAAGCCTCGCCACCAGTGGAATACTATAATTATATTAGTACTCACTATGCACTCAGTACGACCTAATATAAGGGGGTTCGGCTGTAAAACAATGAAAAACAAAAGCCTCGCCACCAGTGGAATACTATAATTATATTAGTACTCACTATGCACTCAGTACGACCTAATATAAGGGGGTTCGGCTGTAAAACAATGAAAAACAAAAGCCTCGCCACCAGTGGAATACTATAATTATATTAGTACTCACTATGCACTCAGTACGACCTAATATAAGGGGGTTCGGCCGTAAAACAATGAAAAAAAACAAAAGCCTCGCCACCAGTGGAATACTATAATTATATTAGTACTCACTATGCACTCAGTACGACCTAATATAAGGGGGTTCGGCCGTAAAACAATGAAAAACAAAAGCCTCGCCACCAGTGGAATACTATAATTATATTAGTACTCACTATGCACTCAGTACGACCTAATATAAGGGGGTTCGGCCGTAAAACAATGAAAACAAAAGCCTCGCCACCAGTGGAATACTATAATTATATTAGTACTCACTATGCACTCAGTACGACCTAATATAAGGGGGTTCGGCCGTAAAACAATGAAAAACAAAAGCCTCGCCACCAGTGAGAATACTATAATTATATTAGTACTCACTATGCACTCAGTACGACCTAATATAAGGGGGTTCGGCTGTAAAACAATGAAAAACAAAAGCCTCGCCACCAGTGGAATACTATAATTATATTAGTACTCACTATGCACTCAGTACGACCTAATATAAGGGGGTTCGGCCGTAAAACAATGAAAAACAAAAGCCTCGCCACCAGTGGAATACTATATTATATTATTATACTATACACTCAGTAAGACCTAATATAGGGGGTTCGGCTGTAAAACAATGAAAAACAAAAGCCTCGCCACCAGTGGAATACTATAATTATATTAGTACTCACTATGCACTCAGTACTGTAATAAACAATGTAAAAACAAAAAACAAAAGCCTCGCCACCAGTGGAATACTATAATTATATTAGTACTCACTATGCACTCAGTACGACCTAATATAAGGGGGTTCGGCTGTAAAACAATGAAAAACAAAAGCCTCGCCACCAGTGGAATTACTATAATTATATTAGTACTCACTATGCACTCAGTACGACCTAATATAAGGGGGTTCGGCTGTAAAACAATGAAAAACAAAAGCCTCGCCACCAGTGGAATACTATAATTATATTAGTACTCACTATGCACTCAGTACGACCTAATATAAGGGGGTTCGGCTGTAAAACAATGAAAAACAAAAGCCTCGCCACCAGTGGAATACTATAATTATATTAGTACTCACTATGCACTCAGTACGACCTAATATAAGGGGGTTCGGCTGTAAAACAATGAAAAACAAAAGCCTCGCCACCAGTGGAATACTATAATTATATTAGTACTCACTATGCACTCAGTACGACCTAATATAAGGGGGTTCGGCCGTAAAACAATGAAAAACAAAAGCCTCGCCACCAGTGGAATACTATAATTATATTAGTACTCACTATGCACTCAGTACGACCTAATATAAGGGGGTTCGGCCGTAAAACAATGAAAAACAAAAGCCTCGCCACCAGTGAATAATACTATAATTATATTAGTACTCACTATGCACTCAGTACGACCTAATATAAGGGGGTTCGGCTGTAAAACAATGAAAAACAAAAGCCTCGCCACCAGTGGAATACTATAATTATATTAGTACTCACTATGCACTCAGTACGACCTAATATAAGGGGGTTCGGCTGTAAAACAATGAAAAACAAAAGCCTCGCCACCAGTGGAATACTATAATTATATTAGTACTCACTATGCACTCAGTACGACCTAATATAAGGGGGTTCGGCTGTAAAACAATGAAAAACAAAAGCCTCGCCACCAGTGGAATACTATAATTATATTAGTACTCACTATGCACTCAGTACGACCTAATATAAGGGGGTTCGGCTGTAAAACAATGAAAAACAAAAGCCTCGCCACCAGTGGAATACTATAATTATATTAGTACTCACTATGCACTCAGTACGACCTAATATAAGGGGGTTCGGCTGTAAAACAATGAAAAACAAAAGCCTCGCCACCAAAGTGGAATACTATAATTATATTAGTACTCACTATGCACTCAGTACGACCTAATATAAGGGGGTTCGGCTGTAAAACAATGAAAAACAAAAGCCTCGCCACCAGTGGAATACTATAATTATATTAGTACTCACTATGCACTCAGTACGACCTAATATAAGGGGGTTCGGCTGTAAAACAATGAAAAACAAAAGCCTCGCCACCAGTGGAATACTATAATTATATTAGTACTCACTATGCACTCAGTACGACCTAATATAAGGGGGTTCGGCTGTAAAACAATGAAAAACAAAAGCCTCGCCACCAGTGGAATACTATAATTATATTAGTACTCACTATGCACTCAGTACGACCTAATATAAGGGGGTTCGGCTGTAAAACAATGAAAAACAAAAGCCTCGCCACCAGTGGAATACTATAATTATATTAGTACTCACTATGCACTCAGTACGACCTAATATAAGGGGGTTCGGCTGTAAAACAATGAAAAACAAAAGCCTCGCCACCACCAGTGGAATACTATAATTATATTAGTACTCACTATGCACTCAGTACGACCTAATATAAGGGGGTTCGGCTGTAAAACAATGAAAAACAAAAGCCTCGCCACCAGTAGAATACTATAATTAGTCGGGCTTCCTGTTTAGTCGGGCTTCCTGTTTAGTCGAGCTTCCTGTGGAAGCTCCGACTCTAAAAATGAGATCCGTTCTTTGTCGTTGGCCTCAAACCGCAAATTGGGTTCTACAGCGCATGTGCCCTGTGCGGCCGCTAGGATAATCACCGAAGGCTCTATCAACATGATTTATCAATACGAGACATCGAGTCTGAATTCACAAACCTTGTTGGAGGAAGGTCAAGGGGGTTATGTCGTCTTGTTTTCAAAATAACCACAATAATTCATAGAGATATGGATTTATCAATCCAGTACTAGTACTGCAAAGGGTTTAGAGATCTTTAGAACTTTAAAACACGAATCGAAGTTAGTTGATACACGCAGTGAAGAGAACAGTTGTGAGGTTTTCAGCCGACCGAGCACACTTCATCCAAACATTGTTTAATCACTCTGCGATGTCTAGTTTATGTATACGGTATTTGTATTTATATGGATATATTTATGGTACCAAATAAACTATGTCATTGTCATTCATGATTCGCTGAGTTTGCGGTGAAATCGCAGTACTGAAATTGCAAGGAAAGCATGTTCTATCAAGCTCGAGTCACACGAGCAACCAAACACTGTTTTTTTAAATCGCACTATAAGATATCTATATTTAGTTCAAATAGGCTACATTGCATTTAGAAGCCCGACTTCACGATAGAAGAGCGTCTAGTTTATATATTAGTACTCTCTATGCACTCAGTACGACCTAATATCCGGGGGGGGATATCCCGCTGGGGTACGTAAACCCTGACTATCTAAGACAACAACATCTTGAACTAATTCATACCCTGTTCAAGACAGATCGATATAAAGTGGACCCTATCTAAGACTCAAGGGAAATTCTATACCTTATCCAGCGCCACATACTCGTATAGCAAATCACCAGGAAACATTCAAATATACAATAAAACACGACTACACAGGTAAACAAAGACAAATATTGCCATTTATTTCGAAAGTTTTACGATTTAAATTTCACATGCATTCTCTGTCAACAAGAGCTTGGGCTAAAGGAGTACAGGAAAAGACCTCTGCTAGCAGGGTAGGGCTACCTGTGATAAAACGTATCTTAGCAAAAGTCAACACGAACAAGAACATTACTGTACTTCCGTTCAAAAGTAATCAAGCATAAAGTTGTGTGCTTTCAAAAGTGAAAAGTAAAGACCAGGGGCGTAGCGTGCTTTTTTCCCAATGTACGCACAGAGCAATCGAGCGCCGAAGGCGTGAGTTTTTAGGGGGGTGAGGGGGCATGCCCCCCCCTGGAAATTTAGAAATCTAGAGTCTTGGAAATACCATTTTCTTCGTTTTCCAGCGGACTTTCTCGCTACATAAATATACATAGTAAAATGCATCTATCACTCAGTTTTTTTGGGATTTATGTAAAGGATTTATATAGAGCTTATATACTGTTACCGAGGTCTATTAGCGATATAACAACCCGATAGGCGAAGCCGGCTTTCTTGGTATTTATTTTGTTTGAGAGACTGTTCACTGGGGCTGCTACATGTTTTCTCCGGGATTTTCACTGGTCGAGTGACGACTACGTCACTGCAGATAACTTTGACAAGCGGCGAACGCAAGAGCTGATAGGGGGTGCATGCGGGGGCATGAAAATATTTGAAATATAGGATCTCTGAAATAGCATTTCCTGCCTTCTGAGAGTAGTTTCCAGGATTAAGTTTACACTGAGTCAGCTGTTAAGATTTGGTCTTAGATTTCATTAAAAAAAAAAAAATTTATGCTCTTATACTGAATATTTATATTTTGTACGCACGTGCGTACGTGCGTATATGCACGCTACGCCCCTGAAGACTAGAGTTCAAAAGTCGGCACGAGGCTTGATACATAAACATAGATAAAACAATATACAGTATGCAAATACGTGACATCCTGTGTTCTTTAATTTCTATATATCAGCATTATTTGTCCAAATTATCAAGTGACACTTGGATCATTTCCAACAGCAATGCGGAACTGAGACGTGTTTTCACTTTGTAAAACAGTGGAATGGTATTTTGCGCTCTAGACGAACATTACCATATTGACCATATTCTTTGTGGGGCGTTCGGCTTTAGAAACCCTGTCATTTTGTTTGCATAAAAATAGAACCTATTGTTAGGGGTTATTAATAAGTTTTCCCTGCTAGAAGTATTATGCGTCGTTTTCAAAGAGTGCCGTACCCTGAGTTTCAGAGATTATCATTCTCCATTTTCCCCTGTCAGGGTGTCAGTGGACGGGAAAATAATAATAATCTCTGAAACTCAGGGTAAGAGTGCCGCTATAAGCGCTAGTATAGTGACGTAGGTATAATGATCGTGACTGTATTTTAAAAGTATACTTGAACACGCTTCTCCAAGAAGCCCCACGTGACATGTGCCAAGGGATGCGATCGGCGCTTGTCACCCCACCATGACGTAAAGCCAAAGTAAACTACACCATACGTGAGTAACGCAACAACGCGGTAATATAAACGCTCATGCAGAAATTATTTTTAACTTTCTCTTTCTACAAACCTGTCATCAGCGAGTTTGATTCCCTTTGCCTTGTTAAGACCACTGGGAGCGTAATCCCAGTCTTGCTCCACGGCGGCAATGTAGTAATTCCTTGTTCTACCTTGCTGTGAGTCACCAACACTTTGTTTTGTAAACGCAAGCAGCATAGCTGTTGTAAATACCAACTGTAGCATCGTATGTGCTAGAAAATGATCCTATAACATGAATACTGGAGAGAAAAACCAATGGTCTCAGTGTCAGCTGAGGTTTAATAGTGAAATGCTAACAACAGTGTGCTGCAAGCCAGGAGATCAATCTTCGTCTAAGCCCCTCCTATTTTACCTTTGCACCGTACCCCGGCCATACCAATCGATCATTCCGATAATCGATAATAATCAATAACAATCGATAATAATCGATACTAATCAATCGATTAATATTGGAAATCGATGAAAATCGATCACGTAAAAATGTGTGAGTATCGATTTTCATCGATTATCATCGATTTCTATCGATAATTATCGATTTTCATCGATGCTTAGAAATCCTTGATACATATTTTATTGAAGAATTGTAAGTGCCTCTCGTACATAAATCATATATAGCTCAACGTTAACTATAAAACACTTCAAGCGGAACAGATTTCACAGTGACCGGTACGCGATCTATTTACATCTGTAGATCGCGTATCATATTCGCCGTGGTGAATTTTAGAAATCGATGACAATCGATAATATTCGATATTAATCGATATAATCAAGGACACTTGGGTTGTGAGTATCGATTATCATCGATGAATTCGATTACTTTCCGATGATCGATTTTTATCGATTGGTATGGCCGGGACCGTGGTGTGCTCGTCTGAACAATGCCGTCTGAAATTTATGGAAATAAGTTATCCTAAACATTTCACAATGATAATAGAAAAATGCAGAAATTGTGGTTAACCTTTGTGGAAACATTAGTACAACACTTCTGAACCGTAGCTTTGTCTTTGTCTAGTCTTTGCGGTCACGCTATTATAAAGAGTTAGTCTTTGCCAACAACAGGAAGTAAATAGCCTGTCAGTCTGAGCCCAAACCAAGCTGACCTTTAACCTGCCTTAGTTTGCTATTGGCTTAGGCAATGCCCAATGAACTGTCATTATTGGAAGGCGTCGTCCTTCAGCTTCACAACGAAGTGATTAGTCGCACGAAAGAGCTTGAACAAGAAAAGAACTGAAGTTTGACTCGAGCTGCTCCAACTTTAAAATGGCCTGGATAACTACCTTGATGCTTTTAACTTGTGTGGTTGGCATTGTCGGTGAGTTTAGAGTGAATCTAGTTATGTTAATTAGCAAAGCTTTGTATCTGCTTTGGCCCTTCATGAGCATACTCAATCACTCGTTTGCATCGTGAACCAACCCTAGTCTGGCCCCTTGTCATCATCAGTTCGATGCAAACATGCAAGATAAAACCATTTCTGCAGTCGAGAAGGGAAATTCAATTCTTCTGTAATATTCAGTTCAAAGCGTCTGGAATCAGGGTAGATTTGATAGTGCATGGAGGAGCTTGCAGCAAAGAGTGACTGGACTGTATCTTTTGTTGTCTACTTTGCACTGCGCTGTACGGGGACTGTATGCAACTGTACAAAAGACATTATGCTTTACGTAGACTCTATTAGTACCCCGGATTAGTACGAGTTATTACAATAAATCGCGTGTATCTTCCTTAGATGCACTGATTCTGGGTTGATTAGCAAAGTGTGAACAAAATATATCGACGCGAATTTGTAAGAACTTTCGGGCATTTACTTACTGAGTCATTTTGTAGAACTGCCAATGCCTGATATAAAACTGGGTAAACTTTACTGAAGTCTCAAGCAAATGTGCCCATGCATGCGTCCTTCCCCGCTTCCATGGCCATATGTGAGGAATGTGGGGTCGGGGTTCTGCATGTAAAAGTATCTAGGAAAGCAAAGGCTGCCAAAAAGCAGGCCAAGAGACAATGATGCATGACATGTCTCTAGTACCGGTAAATCGGTGATTATATGCATGCATGAGCTTCGATGAAACTTAGGGCGCGTTCACACTGGGGTTCTAGATCGATCTGAGATCGATCTGAGATCGATCTAGAAAAAAAAATTGCGTTCACACTTGGATCGATCTCAGATCGATCTGAGTCCACTTTGGATTTGCGTTCACACTGGATACTTGAAAAGTTGTTATTTTTGGGAGAATAGGTAAGACGTTGGACTACGACGCAGAAGTCTCGGGTTCGAATCCCAGTCAAATGTAGTATCAATAAAAAAAAAATTATTTCTTTCTTCTGTTTCTCTAGTTAGATTTACTCTATGGTGAAAATTTTCAATGTTAGTAGAATGATTTCGTATTAAACTCGTTTTTATATGGTCATGATTCTGCTTATATGTAAATTAGTTGTGAACATTCCAGTACGCTCGAGTGATGCACGTGATTATTCGTGATGTTGTACCACAACATTGCGGGATCATTGGAATCATGCCTTTGCTGCTTGTAAACGTGACGTATATTGCTTTTGAAAATGACCAGGCTTAGATGGCGCTGTCTAGTGTATGGTGGCCGAGGACTGCCACCATAACTTTTATTTATTTTTGCATAAAAAATAAAAGTTTATATTGAACTAAAACGAAAATGGCATTGAAAATCTAAACAAATTGAATGTAAATTAAAATGGCATTGCAAATAAAATTAAAATACAATTGGAAAGCAAAATAAAATTAAAATTCAATGCAAATTAAAGTGAATTAAAAAATCAAATCAAAAGTAAATTCCAAATATAAGTGAAATCAAAAATGTAATTTCAATTTAAATTCAGAGTGAAAGTAAAAATGAATTTCCCGATGGCCGAGCGCTGCCACTACCATAATATCAAATCAAAAGTAAATTCCAAATATAAGTGAAATCAAAAATTTAATTCAGAGTGAAAGTAAAAATGAATTTCCCGATGGCCGAGCGCTGCCACTGCCATAATGCATTGCGCGATTGAGTGGTTCCATCATGCTTTGCGCATGTGATTTGTTGTCAGATCTGTCAGATGCACGTGTGACGACGTGGCACGATCATGGCGGATTGGAGACAGTTCCAAAACAAACAAAGACAGAAAAGAACAGCTAAGACTGGTAAGAAGGGAAGAGGAGAGTCCACCGAGGCGAAGGATGAGATAGTCGTCCAAAGAATGACCTCAGAGGTCACAGGCAAAATACCATCGTCCAATCAATTTTGGGTCACTATTACTGACCCATACTCTCAGCCACAGAAGTTTTCTGCTAGCTGTGTCAAGGCAACCATAGATGGCCAATGGGAAGGTTGAATTTTGATAGCCCATTAACTTGTCATGACCATCAAGTGAGTGAACCCAGTTGTAGGCCGTTTATGACTTCAACAGAAAAATCGTGTGACTTGTCTTGCGAAAAGGTGCTTGAAATTAAGCGCTCGCCCAAAATGTCGCAAGTCCTGCACGTGGCCTGTTGGGTGAACGCTCAAAATAAGGCCATACCCGGCGCCCCCTCCCCCAGCTTATAAGCCTTCCTGGTTATAGGCCCATATACTTTCAAACAACAACAATTGCCGTTTATAAGCCCACCCATAAACCATTACGAACTTGTATAAGCCCAGTGCTTATAAGCTGGAGTTTACGCGGTGATATATTGAGAAACTGATGAGTCCCCGCAGGAAATACAAATAATAATTATTTGGATTATTTCAAGTTTGCTCAAAAAGCGCCATTATATCTCGTTTCAGTTGTTGCGCTTTGAACATCCAACCTAACGGCCGTTTACACGGTTCCGGACGAATTTGTAACCGTTCAAAAAGTTGTACGTTTAGGCAACACGGAACTGTGCTATACGCGGCTTTTCCATCACCGCACGAGCCGTGATACAATAAATGACCGTCTATTTTCGCATTTCTTTATAAATGTAAATTGTGACTGACAAGCCCTACGGGAAATATTAAATAAAACATATGTATGTAAATGTTACTATAAAATATAGCTGACATTTCTAATTATATAAACATAGCCCACTTCTAGCTCGCTTGCGTTCACACTTGGATCGATCTCAGATCGATCTAGAAAAAAAAATTGCGTTCACACTTGGATCGATCTGAGATCGATCTGAGATCGATCTCAGTTCGATCTGAGGGAGCGTTCACACTGGAGTTGTAGATCGATCTGAGATCGATCTAGAAAAAAAAACCCTAAGACATGTGTTTTTCTGGCATGCACGCAAGAGTCTGAAAAGAAAAGAACTGGACCACATCTTGCGCGTCAGTATTTTCACTGGCTGTCTTGCCAAACAATAGACTGATTAGTACGTCTGCCATCGATGAATTATTTTTTTGTCTTTCTTGAAGATAGACCAATTCGGCTAACGCAATGTTTACATTCTTTACCCCAATTCAAAACCTTTGGGAATAAGAGCTTTTTGTTCCAAACATTTCCATGTCAATGCTCTATTGAAATCGAAATACAACAGACAAAGAACCGTATTCCCAAAATATCTGAATTGGGTACAACATTGTGTTTAATAGCCGATTTGGTCTATTGGCCGAATCTCTTCCCCAGAGCCCACGTTTATATAAACGTGGCTCTGGGGACGAGATTGGTTTTAACCGAGGGACTGACTATGATGTTTAAGCTGATTCTACAAGAGCAAATTTTCCTTGACAAGTTTTCCTGGACAATAATAATAAAGTTAAAATGAAATCCTCTATAAATTTGTCCGTATCTTTTTCAATCATTTCTTTATTGCCTGTGAAGATTTGACGGGTCAGAGAAGGGCTAATTTTAAAATGGCTATATAAACTCGCTCAATTCTCGTCCAAATCGCTTCAAATCTTCACAGGCAATAAATAAATAATTGAAAAAGATACAGACGACTCTATAGAGGATTTCATTTTAGCTTTATTGATTTTATTGACATTATCCACATACATTCTCTTATAATAATGCTTGGGCTACCTGTGGTGTAGACGACAAAAATATCGCCAATTTTTCCTTGTCAAGGAAAACTTGTCAAGGAAAACTTGTTCGTGTAGATGCAGCTTTATAGAGTTTGACAAAGGCTCTGGAATCAGGGTATTCAAGCACAGTGGCGCTGTTTGCATGACTCGCCGCATGACTCGAGAGTCGAGACGGCGCAGCCATAGCGGGGTCACATGCAACTGCAAAGCTATTGCTTTTGTGCTTTTTAACGACAAAATGGCTGAAAAACCTAACGAATAAGCAAATTCACAGCCTTCTCTATGGTTGGCTAGCCTGCGAATACAGCCGCTTTTTGGCGCCCGCCACATGGGTCTCCCGCAAAGAAGCGGCGAGATGGTGCAAAATTCAAGATTGCAATACTCATTGATTCTAGTCTCGATTCCTCGAGCCGTGTTTCCGGTTGATGTTAGACTCCACAAGTCCACAAGTCTCTGATAGCGAGCGACGAATTGAAGTCGCGAGAACAAAGTCGCGAGAATGAGCGAAAAAAAGAGGGAAAACGGACTTTGAGTCTAAAAACACAAAAGTCACAACCTATATTGTGTTACTGGATCTGGAAAGATTTTTCGTGCAACATGCCTCGCATGTTGAAACGATGTTTATATTTTCCTCGCTCCTGATTGGATAGCGCTCTAATTGTAGCCACGCAAGTTGCACAAACCATGTCACACGTACATTTTTTCATGCAACTTGTAGCAATTTGTTTCAGAAAGTAGAAACCAAATTAACTTCTCGTGCAACTTGCAAAAATGAAAATCAAGTTGCAAAAGAGGATGTTACACGATAAAAACGCGCGTGCAACTTACAGCATTTTTTGGCGAGGCAAGTTGCACCACAGGCAGCCCAAGCAATAAACATGTACTGCAGGTCCTGCAGTGAACCAATTAAAAAAAATAGAAAAATAAAAACGTCAATGAAATGAAAAATGGCTTTGTATCTTGTTGTATTATTTGTAGATAAAGTCATTTCTGGTAGTTTTATCCACATTAGACGCTATTTTTATTATTTTTTCCCCCTCAGTACCGACTGTACAGTGACAAGGCAGGAAACTACGAGCGCTACCTCCAACGGCTACCACTGACTCGATTTTTAACCCTAAAATCCCTCAATTCCCCCAAAAACCTCCACAGCACCAAAGGACGATGATAGGACATTCCCAAACTCTTACCTTGAGCCAAAAAAATCGAAACTAACGGCGCATATTTTCTGCTCGTTTCATGCTCTGAACGATCCATCGTTCTACTACCATTTTGCACGAGGTCACATGATCACGGCAAAACTGTAGCTGATTGGTCGGCTGGTATCCATGGTAAGATACAACAGGTCCCATCCCCTACCCCGCAATGCACAAAAAATGTACAGACACTTGGGTTTTTATACGACGTTCGTTGCGATCAAAACACTGCAATATTTTGTTTTGCATCGTAAACAGCTTGAATCGGTGATATGCTAATATTACGACGTCATTTTGACGTCATTTTGGTTGCAATTTAGTATTACACAAAAGTGCCCTTGTGCAAATTATTGACATGTTTTAATCTGGCAAAATGTTTTCTACATTCATTCAAACTGTTTTGTCTTTGTTTCGATGATGTGCAAAGCGCTTCTTACGCTGGAGCTCCATGCATCGATATGCAGTTGCAGAGTTTATATATCTCCTGGGCAAAGAATCCGAAACACACAATGCCGTGCGTGACTTTGAAGATTTCGTGACCGACCCCCGGTCACTCCTATAACTGCTAAATAATTCGAAAATATACTCCGTTTTCCAAAACTAATCTGTTCTGTATTTGTTCAGATGTGTTAAGCGTTGGTTTATTCCAAAATTTATAGCTCCACAGAAAGACTAAAGCTTGTTGTAATTTCAAATATTTCAAATTATATTTTTCAATGAAACCAAGCGTTCACGGTTGCCAAGGCAACTTGGTGTTACTGTAGCCGTACGTGTGAAAAAGAATATATCATCCTTTTCAATCACATAATAACTCCATTATCAGTCCTAACCGTACCCTCCCACTTTCTATTTCTCTCATTTCCTTCTCTCCACTTTCATTGTTCTCTTCCGGGTTCGTTTTACAATATGTTTTTTTCCTTTCAGAGCCAGCAAAGACTTTCCGCTGGTGTGCAAAGAAAAACGAAGTGCCCAAGTGTAACGACTTTGTTAAAGCTCTTCCAAAGATAGCTAACTTAACCGGTGTGGATATCGATCCCAAATGCGTTGAAGTTACAGATGAGGAAGATTGTATGAAGAAAATTAAGGCCAACGACGCTGACTTTATTACTCTCGATAGCGGGAAGGTCTATACTGCAGGTATTCATGAGTTAAACAATCTAATTAAACCCCTCGTAAACGACCACCCTTGGTGTCATATCAAAGGTGGTCGCATACCGGAGGTGGTCGCATAAGGGAGGTGGTCGCATAAGGGAGGTGGTCGCACAAGGGAGGTGGTCGCATAAGAGAGGTGGTCGCACAAGGGAGGTGGTCGCACAAGGGAGGTGGTCGCACAAGGGAGGTGGTCGCATAAGGGAGGTGGTCGCACAAGGGAGGTGGTCGCATAAGGGAGGTGGTCGCTTACAAAAGATAATGTAGTGGATTCTTATTGATTATGGTGTTTCTCTCTGTATCACGTAAACCTGACTGCAACTTCAAGATATATCAGTACCATTATAAGAAATATGTAGTGCCGGGATTCTTGTCTTGTTGTATACACCATTGATTGATTGATTGATTGAGAGGTAATACAATTACATAATTTGATGAGAGGTGGTCGTTGATTCTTGTCTTGTTGTATACACCATTGAATGTTAATGTTGTTCACTTCCTAGGGAAGAGTTACGATCTTGTACCAATAGTTGCAGAGAACACTGGAACTAGTCTGGGGTATTATGCTGTCGCTGTGGCAAAGAAAGATACCAACATCACCATGAATAGCCTGAAAGGAAAGAAAACATGTCATACAGGATATGGCAGGACATCGGGCTGGAATGTTCCCATTGGTTACCTGCTGGAGAAATCAGCTGATTTTCGCTCGGGCTGTGGAAGCCAAATTGACTTAAAGTCAGCTGCAAAGTATTTTTTTCAAAGCTGCGTCCCAGGTTAATAGCAACATGTTGTTTTGGTCAGCGGTATACCCTAAAATTCCGATTATATAAGCCCTCGGCGTGTACTCGTTCAAACAACGTTTTTGTGATATCCGGAAAATTTCGTTACAATTTTTTAACTTTTCAATAGCTGCAGGCAACAAATTAAAATTTACACTGTTCTTGTTAAAATTCTGGTTACTGTATTTTAAACTTAGAGGGGAAGGTGGTCTGCATCTCATTAGTGTTGAAATCGGAATTTTACGGTATGCGTGGATCGCATGATATAGGTTGATGTAATTCTTCTGAAAATGAGTTTCTGTACTTATTGATATTGAACTACTTTCTAAAATGAGTGAAAAATAGGAAACTCGAATAAATATTTTGATTTTTCTACAAGACACAAATTCGATTTATTTTCTGTGACAGGCGTTCCTGCTGGCTACGATAACTTATGCGCTATTTGCCCAGCAAAGAACTGTAAAGCGAAAAACAATAACTACGCTGGATACAACGGTGCATTCAGGTGTATGGATGCTGGTGCTGGAGATGTGGCGTTTGTCAAACACCTTACTACGGCAGCGGTCGTAGGCAACATGACTCAGAACTACAAGTACTTGTGTACCAACGGCAAATCTGAGGGTAAATTGAACGTTTATTTTGTTGTTACTTTTATTTGTAGCTTAGATAGCGTCGTACTGTCTCTCATTCCTACCCCTCCCTCCCTCCCTCCATGCTTAATTGCGCACTAATGAGTAGGATCCTCACGTTTGTGCACTGTGTTCGAGTCAATAAAATGCTCCCTCCTCCCCCTGTTTTGAATCAAATGCCAAACTCACACATACCGGTATGGGTAACTCCCCTCAATTACGCACCCCTGCCACACCCTTGTTTTGATCCTTTTATCTCATGGATATGTATTTTATTAATACAGTGGTGACAGCAAAATCACACGAGAATTGTAACCTGGGATTTAGTCCTTCCCATACCGTGGTAACGAGGAGTGGAGACAATGCCGACTATGTCAAGATATTGTTAAAAGCAGCCGTTGCTTGCCAGCCAAACACAACCGCAGCCAATTGCTCGGGTTTCTTGATCTTTGACTCGAACAAGTACAGCGGTGAAAACCTGCTTTTCAAGGACTCAACCAAGTCACTTCATGACGTTGGTGACAAGAACACTTACAGGAAATGGTTGGGTGACGCCTATTCGAAAGCGATGGATGCCCTGTTCAAGCCAGGTCCCGCTTGTGCTTCATCAGTGATCTTCACCTCGTATCCTAGCCTCGTTACTACCATGCTTGTATTGGCCAAAGCATTGTTGTAAAGAGCTTTGGTTCTCATTACTGTTGAGTGCTATCAACATGACTAACCTTGTGCCCAGTCTTATCTTCTGGTATAAATAGAGAGGAGCCTGAGTACAAGGTTGGATACTGGTTGAATATTCTAGAGTCGTTTGCATTTAGAATTGTAACCCCAAAATGGGCAGTTGAACCATTATGATTGTGAAGAGAAGTTATCACATTTTAGTATCGTGTAATGATGAATATGGTTTATACTCTCGCATTAAACAATACCAGTCTAGACATGGCTACTGTGGGCTTTCTATGCATTAGTTAATAAGTACTAATTATAGGAATTATCTACGGTAACCCATAGGGGACATGGTAGTATTTGTTTTTCAACCTTGAAAGCCCAGAGGGTATATTTTACAGAAACCCAGATCCCAGATCCCTGGAATCCAGATCCGAGAACGCAGGTTCAAAATCTCAGGAACACAGAAAGCAGATCTCAGAACGCATGCGCAGGTTTCAGATCCCAGGAACCAATAGATCCCAGAACGCAGGTTCCAGAACCCATATTCCAGATCCCATGAAACCATAGATCCCAGGAACTCCGATCCCAGGAACCAGATCCCAGAACCCAATTTTCGCATCCCATGAAACCATAGATCTCAGAAACCAGATCTCGGAACGCAGGTTCCACATCTCAAGAAGCCCGCCCTTGAACCCAGATCCCAGCTAAGAACGCAGGTTCCAGAAAATCGCTCGCTGAAAGAATAGTAATGCAGCCTCGGCTAGTTATTACACTGTGCATGAATTAACAAATTGAAGATGGCTTAGAACTTAGGCCGGGTTATCGCCCTCTTTTGAATTGCATGGGTCGCGAAAATAAACAACAACAAATTTGATATTTTTATGGAGCCAATTTCCTCAGTTGCCTCTATCGTATCCTGGCTACGGGCTGGGGCCTGTTGTCTGTTTCTATTACTGTTACTGTTTAATTTGTTCTGGGGGGGGGGGGGGGGGGGGGGGGTGATGGGTTGATTCAGGCAGAAATAAAGGGAAACAATTGTCGAGATAGCAGGAAGTTGTCCAGTTTCCGTCAGTAAAGACTTTTATTAAAGTTGGTCATCGGTTTGAATCATCAGGGTTTCTATTCGATTAGACTGTAGGTAAAAACTACACTCGTGTTTGTGCATGGGGAGCCCATCCCTGAGCCGGCCGTCATCATCATAAATCTTCGCGCGCTTTCTTGACCAGAGAATTCCTATTATTTTATTTTATTTTTTATTATTTTCAAGATTCGCCCATAAGACAGGTGCTGTACAATAGGACACGAAGTCCCCTTTGTACTTATTAACGAATTACAGTCGTGACGCCCCCTTGTCATGACGCCCCCTTGCCATGACGCCCCTACCATGACGCCCCACAACTGCCATGACGCCCCCAATACAGTGAGTCATGACGCCCCATATATGTTGTACTTGTTTATCTTCAGTCCACATGATCTTTTTACCTGGAATATTGTCTCTAATAAAAACTTTCACAGTAATTTAAATAACTATTTTACTCAGTAGATCCACGAAGTGTCCATTCTTCTACTCACACTCACTTCCACTACATTCGATATTTTATACATACAACACTCAAACTAACATGTTGATTTTTGCTGAGGGAGGAAAAACCGGAGAACCCGGTGAAAAAACCCTCATGGCATGGTAGAGAACAACACATCAAACAAACTCAATTCACTTTCTGGTAAGAGGCTGAAAGGTTTTTGATTGTGCTGTTACTAATCGATCGATTGAGTCAGGTTTGTGACAGTTGGGTAGTTACTGCCGTATATAACTTTCTCTTCTACAGATTACTGGAATACTGTATCTAAAAACTTTCACGGTAATTAACTTTCTCGGAAACTAAGGGTGAAGAGGAAGGGTTTCTGATTGTGGTTTCTATGATCGATGTTATGAATGCAGCAATCATGACTGCGAAGCCGTTCTAAACTCTATCACATCCAAAAGGACATTGTAATGAGCTCACTTAACGGCTTTAATCCATCGATCGCCGTCATGAACAAGTTTGGCTATTTTTAGAACACGAAATTTCCCAATCACTGTTGCAGCAAATAAAACGAGTTGATGCAAATAAAACCGGAAGTGCACAGTGATTGGTCAATTTCGAGAAATCGTGTTCTATAAAAATAGCCAAACTTGTTCAAACGCCGTGACAGATTTTAATGCTACATGGATGCTCCTACTTACGGGCTCCTGATCAGAGGCACAATTCGATGTAAAATCATAAGATCATGTGGAATAAAATAAATATGGGGCGTCATGACTCACTGTACTGGGGACGTCATGGTAGGGGCGTCATGACCGGTTACCTTATTAACTAATGCACAGAAAGCCCACAGTAGCCATGTCTAGACTGGTATTGTTTATTTCTGCTTCAGCAATGCGAGAGTATAAACTATATTCATCACTACGATACTAAAATGTGATAATTATATCACCGTTATCTTCACAATCATAATGGTTCAACTGCCCTTTTTGTAGCCTGATTTTTCAGACGGCTCATGTGTCATACGCTCTCGCTTCCTCCACAATTTGCATCCTAAATGCAAACGACTCTAGAATATTCAACCAGTATCCAACCTTGTACTCGAGATCCTCTCCATTTATTCTAGAAGATAAGACTGGGCACAAGGTTAGTCATGTTGATAGCACCATAGCATGCACGTGACTCAGCAGTATTGAGAACCAAAGTCTTTACAACAATGCTTTGGCCAATACAAGCATGGTAGTAACGAGGCTAGGATACGAGGTGAAGATCACTGATGAAGCACAAGCGGGACCTGGCTTGAACAGGGCATCCATCGCTTTCCAATAGCCGTCACCCAACCATTTCTTGTAAGTGTTCTTGTCGGCACCAACGTTATGGAGTGACTTGGTTGAGTCCTTGAACAGCAGGTTTTTACCGTTGTACTTTTTCGAGTCAAAGATCAAGAAACCCGAGCACATGGCTGCGGCTGTGTTTGGCTGGCAAACAACGGCTGCTTTTAACAATATCTTGACATAGTCGGCATTGTCTCCACTCCTCGTTACCACGGTATGGGAAGGACTAAATCCCAGGTTACAATTCTCATGTGATTTTGCTGTCACCACTGTATTAATAAAATACATATCCATGAGATAAAAGGATCAAAACAAGGGTGTGGCAGGGGTGCGTAATTGAGGGGAGTTACCCATACCGGTATGTGTGCAGAGTTTGGCATTTGACTCAAAACAGGGGGAGAGGGGGTAGGAGGTTGGGTGGGGGGGGGGGGGGGGGGGGATTCAATGACTCGAATGTTTTATGTCCCTCAGTACTCATTCTTCACCGACTCTTGCTCAGACAGCTCCGTCGAGGGACGATGAGAAAAGCAGTAGAAAGAACGAATAAATTAAGTACTATATGTATAGGGGCCAGCGGTTAAACTAGTAGAGAGGTTGCTCAGACGAAGAACTAACGCCCGAAACGTCTAGCCTGTGTAGCCAGGATCTAGGGGAAGGCTCCCTTTCCCTTTCCTGTTTTACACGATGTTTCATTGAACACACTTATTATATTTCTACTAGAAATTAGCAAAAAATGTATCTTGTCGCGGAATTCAATACACAAGCGTGGCGATCCTAGTTATTTATTGTTATCCTTTTTTTTATATTTTTTTATATTTTTTTATTTTTAATAAATATTTATTGCAAAAACCTTTACAACTTCAATATGGCATTGTTACAATTTGTTATTATTACGGTTTATACAGATACTACAACTTGAAAATTGATAACTAGTAAACAACAGTAAAGTAAAATAAACACCCCCTTACCCCTCCACCACCCACGTACCCTTTGCCAGTTACCTTATTATTTATTAAGATCGTAAAGCATTGATTATTTTGCTCCATTTTTTCTGATGTTGGGAAAATATGTTTTTTGATCGGGCCACTCTCTGTTCTATTTTTTCATATTGAGTTAATACATTTTTAAACAGAGATAGAGAAGGCACTTTTCCTTTCTCTCTTGCTTTGTATAAGGATAACTTTTAAATTAAGATAATAAAATTTATTACATTATCCTCTACACCTAGTATAATATAATATTGTTATCCTATTATTTATTATTACAAGCAATTGTACTTGCGACCGACCATGGGGGGAGGGGACGCGGAACGCAGCATGGCAAGCGTTAAGTTTCTACTCCTAATCCTACTCTAGTTAGAGCATGGAGTGAGGGAGTGGTAGGAATGAGAGACAGTACGACGCTATCTAGGCTACACGTAAAAGTAACAACAAAACAAACGTTCAATTTACCCTCAGATTTGCCGTTGGTACACAAGTAAGCATGGGGGAGGGAGTGGTAGGAATGAGAGACAGTACGACGCTATCTAGGCTACACGTAAAAGTAACAACAAAACAAACGTTCAATTTACCCTCAGATTTGCCGTTGGTACACAAGTAAGCATGGGGGAGGGAGGGGTAGGTATGAGAGACAGTACGACGCTATCTAGGCTACACGTAAAAGTAACAACAAAACAAACGTTCAATTTACCCTCAGATTTGCCGTTGGTACACAAGTACTTGTAGTTCTGAGTCATGTTGCTGCCTACGACCGCTGCCGTAGTAAGGTGTTTGACAAACGCCACATCTCCATCACCAGCATCCATGCACCTGAATGTGACGTTGAATGCATTAGCGTATTCATTCTTTTCCGCTTTACAGTTCTTTTCTCGGCAAATAGCGCATAAGTTATCGTAGCCAGCAGGAACACCTGTCACAGAAGAAAAGTTAATTTGTGTCTTGCAGAAAAGGAATAAAATTGAAACGAAATTTTCCGGATACCACGCCCTCCCCAAAACAAGCTCATGCACAAAAACGTTGTTTGAACGAGTACACGCCGAGGGTTTATATAATCGTAATTGTAAGGTATACCGCTGACCAAAACAACATGTTGCTATTAACCTGGGACGCAGCTTTGAGAAAAATACTTTGAAGCTGACTTTAAGTCAATTTGGCTTCCACAGCCCGAGCGAAAATCTGATTTCTCCAGCAGGTAACCAATGGGAACATTCCAGCCCGCGTTCCTGCCATATCCTGTATGGCATGTTTTCTTTCCTTTCAGGTTATTCATGGTGATGTTGGTATCTTTCTTTGCCACAGCGACAGCATAATACCCCAGACTAGTTCCAGTGTTCTCTGCAACTATTGGTACAAGATCGTAACTCTTCCCTAGGAAGTGAACAACATTAACATTCAATGGTGTATACAACAAGACAAGAATCCACGACCACCTCTCATCAAATTATGTAATTGTATTACCTCTCAATCAATCAATCAATCAATGGTCTTTAATTAATAAGATAAAGGTACATATCTAATCAGCCCTTATATCATCAACCCCTATACCCCGGTAGTCATTCGGTTCCCTTTTGGTAGACTGATCTACTTTAGGAAGCCGGTGGATTCATATTAGCTTTTATCCAGGTGACAGGACATGATTGATATCTTTCAAGCGACCACCTCCCTTGTGCGACCACCTCCCTTGTGCGACCACCTCCCTTGTGCGACCACCTCCCTTAAGCGACCACCTCCCTTGTGCGACCACCTCCCTTGTGCGACCACCTCCCTTAAGCGACCACCTCCCTTGTGCGACCACTTCCCTTGTGCGACCACTTCCCTTGTGCGACCACTTCCCGTATGCGACCACCTCCCTTGTACGACCACTTCCCTTGTACGACCACTTCCCGTATGCGACCACCTCCCTTGTGCGACCACCTCCCTTATCCCTTGTGCGACCACCTGTAGCGACCACCTCCCTTGTGCGACCACTTCCCGTATGCGGCCACCTCCCTTGTGCGACCACCTCCCTTGTGCGACCACTTCCCTTGTGCGACCACCTCCCTTGTGCGACCACCTCCCTTGTGCGACCACTTCCCTTGTGCGACCACCTCCCTTGTGCGACCACCTCCCTTGTGCGACCACTTCCCTTAAGCGACCACCTCCCTTGTGCGACCACTTCCCGTATGCGGCCACCTCCCTTGTGCGACCACCTCCCTTGTGCGACCACTTCCCTTGTGCGACCACCTCCCTTAAGCGACCACCTCCCTTGTGCGACCACTTCCCGTATGCGGCCACCTCCCTTGTGCGACCACCTCCCTTGTGCGACCACTTCCCTTGTGCGACCACCTCCCTTGTGCGACCACCTCCCTTGTGCGACCACTTCCCTTGTGCGACCACTTCCCGTATGCGGCCACCTCCCTTGTGCGACCACCTCCCTTGTGCGACCACCTCCCTTGTGCGACCACTTCCCTTGTGCGACCACTTCCCGTATGCGGCTACCAATTTTTATATCCAGTTTAGTTTTTTAAATAAATTGCTAATATTCATTATAATCATTTCATCGGGCATTGTGGCGTATTTTGCGGTCTAAAATGGTGAAATCAGCGGTCAAAAATGTATTTTAGCCCGCTGCACTAAGCCAATCAAAAATTTTTCGAGCTCTCCTCCTACTAAAATAGCCGGCTAAAAATCGCGGGCCATCGCCAGAGATCAATAAGGACACAAACAACAACGGAATTTGCCCTATTATTTACGGAATTATCGACCAGAGCCTAAGGTCCCATACAAACTCTTATATATAGCTCGATACAAGCCTCTCATTAATAGCTTGGGCTACCTGTGTCAGAACGGCAAACCATTCAACTCGGTTCGCGCCGTTATTTCTTGGCTGGCAGCACTTCGACTCGAGTCAGCTATTCATTGTTCAGTTTTTGTGCTTTATAACGACAAAATGACTGAAAAACCTAACAAAGAAGCAAATTCACAGTCTTCTCAGCTAGATAAAGAGGACTTACAGAAACTCAAAGAAGAATTCATGCCCCAAAACACGAGGAAACAAACTTTGTCGGGGAATGAAAAAGTTCAGTGACTGATGAGCCGAGACGGATTGAATGTGACCCTTACAGAATTGAACAGCATTCTTCGCAGATTTTATGCAGAGTTTAAAACAAACCAGAAGAAGGATCTCACACCAAGTGCCTTGACCGGTATCAGAGCTGCAATAGACGTAGCTAGTAGCTCCATTCCCGGCGGCGAAGTGAATGTAAGCACAGGCTCACCACCCTCTGTTCAGTGTGTATTGGGCTTCCTGTGTCTTATTTGATCGGCCGTTGGAAAATAAAGCCGAAATATGGCCGTGAATTCACTTCTAGAATCCTGTCCTTTTGATATCTTGAATTTCTAAAACTGCTTTCAAAACAAAGATGAATATCTACTTGAGCCCTGTGTGTCGTTTGTTTAGCGATTAGAGCACAGGCAGCCCAACCATTGCTTTTGAGGCTATTTAATAACTATAGACGCTCTTCTAGCGTGAAGTCGGGCTTCTAAATGAAATGTAACCTATTTGAACTAAATATAGATACACCTAATTTCAAAAACGTTGTCCAAATAGCCAAATACGAATTCATTCAAAAAGACAAAAGAAACAGTTCAGCTTGAGTGCACTTCTTTTGTCTTTTAATGAAATCCTATTTGGCTTTTTTGATTATTATTGGACAACGTTTTTGAAATTAGGTGTATCTTATAGTGCGATTAAAACAATATTTGGTTGCTCGTCGTTGCGTGACTCGAGCTCGATAGAACATGCTTTCCTTGCAATTTCAGAACTGCGATTTCACAAACTCAGCGAATCATGAATGACAATGACATAGTTTATTTGTTACCATAAATATTTCCATACAAATACAAATACCGCATACATAAACTAGACATCGCAGAGTAATTAAACAATGTTTGGATGAAGTGTAAATATGGGTTTACCTCGACGGTTATCGGTCGGCTGAAAACCTTGCAACTGTTCTCTTCACCGCCGGCTGCGTGTATCAACTCACTTCGTTCTAAGTTCTGAAGATCTCTAAACCCTTTGCAGTACTAGTACTGGATTGATAAATCCATATCTCTATGAACAAGACGACATAACCTTCCTTCGACAAGGTTTGTGAAGAAAGAGGACGATGTGCGATGTCTCGTCTTGATAAGCCATGTGGTTTGAGCCTTCGGTGATTATCTTAGCGGCCGGCACAGGGCGCATGCGCTGTAGAACCCTGATTTGAGGTCAACGACGACGACGACGACGACAAAGAACGCTTCTCATTTTTAGAGTCGGGTCTTCCACAGGAAGCCCGACTAATAAATATACTGAAATATAAATACATTTATATTCGCGCGTCTTTTTTTTGATGGGTTAACTGTGGTAGAGAGCGCACGCGCAATACGTATTATATTGGGCTTCCTGTGTTGAGTAAGGTATAATGTTGGGCTCCCTGTGCGCGTCCCGCGCGTCCCGCGCGTCCCGCGCGTCCCGCGCGTCCCGCAGTATATGTGTATATATATATGTACATTCTGCGGGCGCTTCTTGCGGGACGCGCACAGGGAGCCCAACATCATACATTTCTATGTACAGGGAACCCAACATCATACATTTCTATCTACAGGGAACCCAACGTATCGCGCGCGCGCTCTACCACAGGAAACCCATCAAAAAAGACTCGCGAATATAAATGTATTTATATTTATTATTAAATCGCCTCAAAAGCAATGGTTGGGCTGCCTGTGATTAGAGCGGTTTTTAGCGAGTTTTGGGACAGCGCGCGCTGGCTCCGTACGCGAGCGATTCGTCATACAGTGTGTCTGTCCTCTTATTGACAACGGCTCAGAGCCAATCAGATTGCGAGATTTCGCTCTGTTATTGTAAAATGGACTATAGCCCATGAAAAGTGCTCAAAAATGGCACAACAATAATGACTATTTGCAATGGGTAATGGCCCAAAATTTCCAGTTGCTTATAGCCCATGGAAAATACTCAATACGATTTTCAATGGACTATAGCCCATTCTTGCATTTGTGTTCCTTCCATGGGATTATTATATTGTCCAGTCAAATCAATGTCGTATCCAATATCACCGAATAAATAATGTCGCTGCAAGCTGAACATTTGAAATCCGTGTCAAGATCAACAAACGCTCGATCATTTCAACAAGGGAAAACTTGATCAACAAATCGGGACTGAGCGCACTGATCTGGCCGCGAGAGGCTGGGCAATCCATGATAGACAGTTGGAACAATTAACCGGATAATTCAGCCAGTTAAATACTAAAGTTATTTTTAATCAGATAAGTTTCATCGCACTATGATTATTAAGGGTGATATGTTATTTTATTTATAAAATGTTAAACAGGGGTTTAGATTTTAGTGGGGTTCGCAACTGAAATGAACTTCTGTGATAATTTAGGTTTTTTTCTATTAAATCGGAAAAAGAAAAACTACTGAAGAAATAAAATAAGTAAACAAGAGAGAAAAAAGAGCAGGAAAAAAAAAACGCGAAAAAAAAAAGAAGAAGAGAATCGAACCCCCGGTCGCTGGTTTCCAAATCCCAGCACTTAACCAGAGGACTACGTTAGTCAAGAAATTTCCATAACAATAACCGTTACACGATAGACTACTAAATTGACCCTCCAAAACAATCGGAAGTACAGATAGCTGAAGTGGTAAGGGGCAGTCATTTAGGACTAGGATACGACTGTTCCCTCCCTCTTTGACTACTTCGCTGATTGTGTACTACCCGATAGCGCGGATGAGGACGAAATCTTCGTCCTATACGTAACATACGGTGACTCAGCATTAAGTCTGGGTGTATGGTCGATTTTTAGTGTTTTGCATTAATTTCCAAGGTAGCGCACGGGTTCGAGTCCCGGTCCGGTCAATTTTTGTCTTCGTGTTTATCCTTTTATTATTCTTTTTCTTTGCCCTTTAATTGATTTTCTTTGATGTTTTCAAATTTAACTGATATTTTTCTTGTTGACATGTTCGAGGGTTTTTTCTTGCATGGATACGATATTCTATTGATTTTGAGGTTATTTTAAAGTAAACTTATTTTGAAATTTGACGTTGACCGGTCTGACGTAATTTACTAAGGAAAAACGCGTATATTTTGTAGTGGGATGAGGTACCACAGGGAACCCAGTATTAATTGAGCATATTTTTCCACAGTAAGACCACACATACGAAATATTGCTATGGTGTCCGCAGTGTACACCACCAATGACGTTTTTCAATGGACTATAGCCCATGAAAATTGCTTAAAAAATGGCTCAAAATAACGTTTTTCAATGGACTATAGCCCATGCCATATAAAAGCACTATAGAAATATATTTATTGTTATTATTTTTATTTTTCTAAAACTTATTAATAATTCATGAGCCATTAGGCCAATGGGGATTGTCCATTTGGTCAGGTGCATGGACCTTTATACCCCATACAGACCTTCCAGGTTTTAGTTATAAAGTCTCATTATAATAATAATACTTTATTAATTCGCCCCCATGGGGCTTTTCAGAATCACCGACTTAGCTATAAATGTACAACGATAATTTAAATATAAATAGATAGATAATAAAACATGAGCGTTACCAAACGGCGAATATACCCGATACAACACGGCCTCGAGTTTTATAAATGACTTCTAAAACCCAACATTCATTTAACGGATACTGTTAATAATTTCCGATCGAAAAATTTAAAGAAAATCACAAATTTGTAGGTAAGATCAGAGATGTCTGTGACCGCGGTCTGTGACATTGCGATCATGTGCACTGAACACCACAACTCGTCACACATTTGAAAGAGGTATTGATATCAATAGTAACCAAGAGACCATAATACTAAGAGAGCGAATCTCGTACTGATGTGTGGCCCATGCTCGTGGCGCTAAATCTATTTTTAGTAAACCGGAAGGTGAGCACACTTCAGCGAAATCTGACTTCCGGCAGAAAAAACTCTTTCGGTAAAACGCCGGCTAGCTATGAATGTTGTTATTGCTGTTATCATAATGGCAAAATTAAAATTAAAACTCTTGCAACAAAGGACAAGACTGGAAGTAAAAACAAAAACTGACTTCAAGTCCTAACTACGACTAGTCGTCGGTTTTTATTGCAAACTGGTTTTGAGAAACGACAACAATCAAGCGACAAGTTTTCAAACATCGCTAGGTAGAAATAGCACACACTTTAATTTACAGTCGTTGGCGAAGAAAGAAAGATCTATACACGCTTACCTTCACCAATCTTGTTTGAATCACTCGTATTCGTATTAAAGTCGTGTTGACTCAGTTTCACTTTCACTCTCAGGTTGTTGTTGTGTTGTTGTTGGGTTTTTTTAACTCCTAAAACACTCCTAGTGATGTACGAGCCACCAAACAGATCCAAAGAGATTCATAGTATGTGTTTCACTTTGAAGGAATAGTTTAGAAGATATTTTTCGTCTTTGAACGTGTTTTTGAAGCGGCTGTTCATCGTGCTATAAAACTGCGAAAACTCAAGGCCAAAAGCAAGCACATTTCTTTGTGAGTTGTGAAGCGAGGCCGAAGTTTCTTCTTTTTTCGTCGAATTCAGTACTTTCAATCCATAAGTCATCGATTCCATCTTTTCTTGTGAATACTCTCTAATTGTTCAAAGCAATAAACGAAGAACTGGAAGTACAAATATCAGCGACAATCAGCAGGCTTGTAGTTGCAGTTTTTGGTTTCCATGTTGAGTTGGTCAATCCCGACTCACCAGGTGATGTTTTTTTTACTCTTTTCAAACTTTACAACTCCTTTTCAAAGAAATCAATCCCTTACGGTGTTATATGAAGCCATTTCATGTAGAATAGCATAGGTTGAACGACACAATCGATCTAATTTCTTGTTTGAATTTGATTCCGCAGCAGATTTCTTATTTACATAAATGGCGGGAAGCCGTGGCGCGGCCGCGTTCAAAGATCGAAAATTCAAAAATGCTTTCAACTTTCAAAGCCGGACTGAAATTCACTGTCTGTACCGTAGCAGTTTTCAATTTACTGTCGTCTTTTGACATGAACGTTATCATCCCGAAATTTACGAGCTTTTAAGCTATGTTTTCTTGATTTTTTAAAGCGTTTTAGCGGAAGAGATTTTATCTGCCGGAAGTAAAATTTTACTGATGTGTGCTCACCTTCCGGTTTACTAAAAATAGATTTAGCGCCACGAGCATATCCCAACCATCATTCCGCGCGATTCGCTCTCTTAGTATTATGGTCTCTTGTAGTAACCTAGTAATCAGTGATTTTTTGGCCTGTGTTTCGGGTTATAGAACTGCGGGGTATAATGAAACATGATCAGGTGTTCTATCACACGGCCTGTCGTTTTATAAATAACTGACACATACCGTATTTCCTCGATTAAGCGCCCACCCTCAATTAAGCGCCCCACCCCCTGTTATATTGTTATCCATTGGCCTGCCTAGATTAGTTACTACTATTTGCAGGTCAATGGAATATTCATCTTAGAAAGTTAATTCCAAATAAATCTGAAATCTGATTAAGCGCCCCCCTTGTACACAAAATTAAATAAACGCCCCTCGTCGATTAAGCGCCCCCCGCCCTTCCCCAAGAAATATGGTACAGTAAAAATCACGTTTTTGTAGTTAAGCGTCCCTTCTCTCGTTAATTTAAGCGCCCCTCTTGACCACAAAATTTGAAATAAGCGACCAGGGCGCTTAATCGAGGAAATCTAGTACAGTATTACATGATTACCTGCAGTATAGACCTTTTTGCTATTGAGAGTAATAAAGTCAGCGTCGTTGGCCTTAATTTTCTTCATACAATCTTCTTCATCTGTAACTTCAACGCATTTGGGATCGATATCCACACCGGTTAAGTTAGCTATCTTTGGAAGAGCTTTAACAAAGTCGCTACATTTGGCCATTTCGTTTTTCTTTGCACACCAGCGGAAAGTCTTTGCTGGCTCTGAAAGAAAAAAAAACATATTGTAAAACGAACCTGGAAGGGAAGAGAACAATGAAAGTGGAGAGAAGGAAATGAGAGAAATAGAAAGTGGGAGGATTTGATTAGGACTGGCAGTGGAGTTTAATATTCCTATTTACTTGTTATAGATTACTTAAAGTGCCTATCACCCCTGTGAGATTATTTCAAAAATCTATTCAATATTTGCTGAATAGTTGGTGGGTTCAGTATTTTGTGATTTGAACCTTGCGTTTATGAGTTATAGAGGTTTGAAATCTCAATATGCAAATTTGATGACGTCAACCCAGGAATTTGCCATAACTTATTTAGACTTTTTCAAGAAGAGCTTATATTTTGAAACGGGGAAAAAGTTATAAAATCATTTATAAAGACTGTGAAAATATTCTGTAAGTTTTCAAATGTCAATAATCAGCACAAGGGCGTTTTTGTATAATAAATGAAGTCTTAGTAGACGTCATCAAATTTGCATATTGAGATTTCAAACCTCTATAACTCATAAACGCAAGGTTCAAATCACAAAATACTGAACCCACCAACTATTCAGCATATATTGAATATATTTTTAAAACAATCTCACAGGGGTGATAGGCACTTTAAATGTCCGAAAGTTCATAAATTTAGCGTCGATATATTTTGATGGTTGTACAGTTTGTAACTATAAAGCAACCAGGAATCAAGGATCTAAGACCCAGGAAATTACACACGATCTACCGCGGAAGCATATGAGTTACATTTTTTATGACAAATAAAAGAATTGGTGACTTGTCATTGGTCAGTTAGCGGTCCATTACTTCCCGTACGGACCGTAGTGAATGAGAACATCCATTCTGTGTGTATTTTTTGGTGCAGAGGCCATATAATAAACATCTTATTAACCTTGTTTGCTCAGTCCGTACTGTAAGTTATGGATCCTCGTCTTTTTCACTTTTTTATGGCCCGCGCGCTATATTATACGCGCTGACTTTAATAGGCGGAGCTAGGTGGTATGGACCTTACACTCGGTTAATAGGAGGTATTTATATACTGTCTTTTTGTGATATGTATATAAAAAGAAAGAACAAAGCTAGAAAGCTTTGCTATAAATAAACTCACCGACAATGCCAACCACACAAGCTACAAGCATCAAAGCGATGGTTATCCAGCTAGCCATTTTTTTAAAGTTGCGCAGGAGTAGCTCGAGTCAAACTTCTGTTCCTTCTCGTTCCAATCTCGTCCCCAGAGCCTGCGTTACTTTCGGCCAGCGACGAGAACGTAGGCTCTGGCATAATCCATTTTTGAGACAATTTGATTGGCTATTCCATTTTAGAAACTACGCACGCGCAAGATTCCGGAAATGAAATATATCCAATGAAAATTGAGTTGTCAAAACAACCCGGTGTCCCAACTTCCGTTGAAAACAAAAATTAACATTTTTCAACGGTTTCATTGACATGTTATTTTCAACATGTCGCCTCGATCTGCAATATTAAAATATCTAAGCACAGAGAAAAATCCAGTTTATCTAAGCTTATATGTATCTCGAAGTGTCTTTCAAACGAAGCTCAAAATTTACACGAAGAGTGATGGTTATTAAAGAACATATGTCGATCGTAAATCTAATATTCTTTAGGCTAGCAACTGAAAGGCTGTGCCAATCGAGGTGCTTACGAAGGCGAAAGATTCAAAAGAAATACATTTGAAGGAGAGACAACAATAACCAGAGAAGATGAAGATGATAGATTCAAATAATTAACTGATATGTAAAGTAGACACGAGTAAATATAAACCCGTAGGAAGAACTGTTCGCGTATCCTTCTGCTGTAAAACCACTGCTTTTAATAAAGACTTCAGATACTGCGCTTCTTTCACTGTTGTATCTTCTTTACCAAGTGCTTTTAAAGCGTACTCTATTCCCTAATGAAACCTTTCGAAGGATTCCACTGAAACTGAATCGACAATTTGAATCGACAACCAACTGCCCAATCTCGTCCCCAGAGCCTGCGTTACTTTCGACCAGCGGCGAAGAACGTAGGCTCTGGCATAATCCATTTTTGAGACAATTTGATTGGCTATTCCATTTTAGAAACTACGCACGCGCAAGATTCCGGAAATGAAATATATCCAATGAAAATTGAGTTGTCAAAACAACCCGGTGTCCCAACTTCCGTTCAAAACAAAAATTAAGATTTTTCAACGGTTTCATTGACATGTTATTTTAAACATGTCGCCTCGATCTGCAACATTAAAATATCTAAGCACAGAGAAAAATCCAGTTTATCTAAGCTTATATGTATCTCGAAGTGTCTTGAGAAGTTTTCAAACGAAGCTCAAAATTTACACGAAGAGTGATGGTTATTATTAAAAGAAGACCAAAGAACATGTCGATCGTAAATCTAATATTCTTTAGGCTAGCAACTGAAAGGCGGTGCCAATCGAGGTGCTTACGAAGGCGAAAGATTCAAAAGAAATACATTTGAAGGAGAGACAACAATAACCAGAGAAGATGAAGATGATAGATTCAAATAATTAACTGATATGTAAAGTAGACACGAGTAAATAAACCCGTAGGAAGAACTGTTCGCGTATCCTTCTGCTGTAAAACCACTGCTTTCAATAAAGACTTCGATCAGATACTGCGCTTCTTTCACTGTTATATCTTCTTTACCAAGTGCTTTTAAAGCGTACTCTATTCCCTAATGAAACCTTTCGAAGGATTCCACTGAAACTGAATCGACAATTTGAATCGACAACAATAATAATAATAATAATAAGTTCTTGTTTAACGCATTAAACTGACGTCTCAATGCGGCAAACTGCCCAGCTAACTTGCGCATGCGCTCTAAAACCGGAAGAACAAGAAATCCTGTTCCCAAAAAATGGATTATGCCAGAGCCTACGTTCTCGTCGCTGGCCGAAAGTAACGCAGGCTCTGGGGACGAGATTGCCAACTGCCCAGCTAACTTGCGCATGCGCTCTAAAACCGGAAGAACAAGAAATCCTGTTCCCAAAAAATGGATTATGCCAGAGCCTACGTTCTCGTCGCTGGCCGAAAGTAACGCAGGCTCTGGGGACGAGATTGTTCTCGTTCAAGCGACGTCAGTTGTGAAGGACGACGCTTTTAGTGCTTTATGACAGTCCATTGGTATCAGTGCGATATTCTCTAAGCCAATAACATACTAAAGCGGGTCAGTTTCGAGCCTTATAAAGCCATCCAAGGTATTTACTTCCTGTAACGTTATAACTTTGAAGTTTCGTGTCACCACGTGCACAAACTACCAGTCTTTATATGCGTTCTATTGGATGAGCTCGAATCCCCACCATAACACAATATTTATTCTTCTTATTTAAAACTAAATTACAATCCGAACTTCCTTTCACTCGCTCTTGATTCTCAAAAAAGAGTTCCATCAGACTGATTCCATCGATATCAGTTCAGTGATATCCGTCTGGCTACCTGACTTGGGCTTCCTGTGTTTTCATAAGCGAGCGCTGGCATGGGTACGAGATGAACCTTCGTACGAGATTTGAAAGCATTGTGATGATGTGTGATGGATGATGAGAATGATCTGCATGCTGTGTGCTATTGGGGACTCGATCCTACCTTTTGGATACACAGAAAGGTTTTTATCAAAGCTGTATTTGAACTCAAACAATGGAAATCCTTTAAAGGTAAGAAGATCGAGAGAAATGATTCTATCATTCATCAAAATGGCGGCTTATGATGATATTTATAATGATTATTGCTGATTATGATTTGCAATTTTAGGCTTCTATAAAAGCAGAGGTCATATCATGTCTAAAGTAGCGGTACAGGGTATTCTAGTCAGTGTTGATGAAAGAGAAAAACTTGTTATTTACAAAGGTATGTCGTGATAGAACACCTCACAGAGAGCTAAGGCCATCGCTTGAAGGGAACCCAGCTCTGTACCCTTCTGGAACATGCCACATTCGTAGCATGAGAAGGGGCTCTTTGGAACCCAGAGGACCCAGAGTACTAACTACTGTAGCTATATAGAGTTGCCTATTTAATGAGAGAAGTGACTGCATTATTTGTTACTCTGCATCTCAATATACATATATAATGAGATATTCACATATATTTATTGAGGTTACAAACCACTGGCCATTTTTCAAATGTGGTCAGCGGATGACATCAACTTGTTTGATAATCAGGCTGTGTACTAGTTACAAGTACATCAGTAGAGTGATTCCAATAAACCTGGGCATTACTAACTACACCAATACACACTAATAATTAGACACTCACTCTTTTGTTTTCTTTTGTTTATTTGCGTCTAATAAACACTGACAGCTAATTAGTAGTGTCCAAGCCCCGGTTGCACGAAAGGTGAACAGCGCTATCCACCGGATAAGTCTTATCCAATGGATAAGACTGATGCAGTTATCCAATAAATTTTATTTGTTGGATAGGACTTATCAGGTGGATAGTGCTATTCACCTTTCGTGCAACCGGGCCATGTTTAGAGTGATTCCAATAAACCTGGGCATTACTAACTACACCAATACACACTATTAGACACTCACTCTTTTGTTTTCTTTTGTTTATTTGCATCTAATAAACAATGACAGCTAATTTAGTAGTAGTGTCCAGGTTTATTGGAATCACTCTATAAATATGTTTCTTTGGGCAAACAACTTGAGAATAAATAAAAACACGAGAAGTGTATACATATTTGTTTTATGAAAATACTTCGGGTAGTCTCCACTACCCATCTTCAGTAATGTTAACAGCGAACAAAGAACATAATATATTATTTTTCTCTATTTAATATAGAGAGAAATTTACATAAATATGTAAAGGAAAAAAATTATCTCTACTACCCGAAATATTTTCATAAAACAAATATGTATATACTTCTCGTTCTCGTCATTTTATTTATTCTCAAGTTCATCAGTGAAATAATTCTTAAGCTACTTATAACTTGCCAAAAGTGGTCAATGTTTATAAACTTCAAGCTGTCTGATAATGAGGCTCTGCACACTGGTGAAATACTACATGTTGTATTACTTATGTCTTTTCAAAAGTGTCCAGCAGTCAATATTGAGCCATGTCCAGCAGACTGTCCATATTGAGCCATGTCCAGCAGTCCATATTGAGCCATGTCCAGCAGTCCATATTGAGTCATGTGATCAGCAGGTGTGCAGGGTGTGATATTCTATGGTTGCTAACATTTATTATATCCATACAGTGGATGACGGTACTGGGATTATTGCATGTTGTTGCTGGCGAAATACCATCAAAGATTCATTCACTCTTGGCCAGTCAGTTACTGTGCAAGGAAAAATAACTGAATATCGTAACCAGCGGCAATTGACAGTTAATTCAATCTGTATCCTTTATTAACTACAAAGTATTAAAACAGTTTCTTTCTTTAGAATTTGGGAGTGACTATCACAGATTTATTATTCAAATTATTAATTTGTTTATTTTTTTGTGGTTGTGGTTGTTGTTGTTGATGTTTATGATGATGCTATATATGTTTTTGTTGTTGCTGTTGTTGCATTGTGGTGTCATTGTTGTTGTTTGCAACTGGGGCTGGTATTGTTGTTGTTGTTGTTGCTGTTGTTGTTGCTATTTATTTATTATTTGTTATTGTTTATCATTTTTTTCTATATTATACTCCATGGTGCTACGCGCTAAATGGCCTACGTTTACGTTCATAAGAGTGTACGTACGTCTACTAGATTGTACGTACGTCTACTAGATTGTACGTACGTCTACTAGATTGTATGTACGTCTACTAGATTGCACGTACGTCTACTAGATTGTACGTACGTCTACTAGATTGTACGTACGTCTACTAGATTGTACGTACGTCTACTAGATTGTACGTACGTCTACTAGATTGTACGTACGTCTACTAGATTGTACGTACGTCTACTAGATTGTACGTACGTCTACTAGATTGTACGTACGTCTACTAGATTGTACGTACGTCTACTAGATTGTATGTACGTCTACTAGATTGTACGTACGTCTACTAGATTGTACGCATAGAGCAGATTTCGTATGACTGTGAAAAATCACGGCGCACGGCACGGCACGGTCACGGCACGGATTCATTCGAAATCCTAAATCATCACGGTCACGGCACGACACGTCCGTACCGTAAGTTTTTCACAGTTATACGAAATCTGCTCTATCTACTAGATTGCACGTACGTCTACGCGCACTTTACCACAGGGAGCCCAAAATATCATTTTCACATTACCACACGAAGCCCAATATATCAGTTTCACTTTACCACAGGGAGCCCAATATATTATCATGTGCACTTTACCACAGGGATCCCATGAAAATAGATGCGCTCATACATAGACCAGATTTCGTATGGCTGTGAAAAACCAAGCACATGGCACAGTCGCAGCACGGATGTAGTAAGTGTAGTAAGAGCCTCTAAAAATTAGTTGGGTTGCCTCTTCAGTGTTCCTTGAAAAACATTTTTCTTAACACTTCTTGTATAAACCAACAGCAGTAGAAGAAAATCTCAATGCGGAAAGTTTGTTTTGGTTGGACGTTGTGAATTTGACGAGAACATTTTACAGCATTCCATTTGTACTTCCTGACGACCACTTGCGTGCTGGTCAACCATCGACCACCAAGCGTTTGTTAGACATCATCCAGAAATTGAGATGTGATGGCAGACTGTGCTTTTCTTTTGTGGATCTGTGTTCCATGCCTGAAGTGCAGAGAATCAAGGAAACTCTCTTGGATTCAAATGAGAACAAGGTAATGTAGATTGACTATTTACAAACAAAGATAGAGTGTTATAAAGATAGAGTGGTTTTCGTATGCGTTGGAAACCTACGGTACGGAGTTAATACCGGTATGGAATCGAAGACATTCTATTCAACCAATCACAGCGCGCAAATTCATCGCTCAACCAATCAGAATGCTTGGATCCCGCACGATCACGGCACGGTACGAACCATACCGCAACTACTTCCCACTCGTAGGAAAAGGACTCTATGTAATTTGATACCCGTTACAAGGTTCGAGACAACGGGACTCCACTGAATCATCTTAATCTATGTACAGTATGTAGACATACAAACATTGTTTCGTATGATTAAAGATATATCAGATTTCTTGAGGAAATAGATCTACAATAGTTTATTGGTTGAATCTGTCAGCCAGCGCTAGAAGGAAATTAGTCGGCTGAAATCCAGCCTCCACATTAAGGAAATGGAAAGAGAGAAGGAAAGAAAAATTGACCTATCCTCCTCCTTTCCCCTCCCTTCCCTCCTATCCTCCATCCTCTGCAATCTCCTTCCCTCCCTCCTCTGAGGTCTCCCTTTCCTCTTCTGCAATCTCTCTTCCTCCTCTGTAGTCTCCTTTCCCTCTTCTGCAGTCTCCCTCCCTCTTCTGCAGTGTCCCTTCCTTCTCTGCAGAGTCCCTCCCCTCCCTCCTCTGAGGTCTCCCTTCCCTCTTCTTCAATCTCCCTTCCTCCTCTGTTGTCTCCCTTCCCTCTTCTGCAGTCTCCCTCTCTCCTCTTTAGTCTCCGTTCCCTCTTTTGCACTCTCCCTCCCTCCTCTGAGGTCGTCCTTCCCTCTTATGCCGTCTCCCTTCCCTCCTCTTTAGTCTCCCTTTCTTCCTCTGCAGTCTCGCTATCTCCGTCCTCTGCAGTCCCCTCCTACCTTAAACCGCCACCTACATAAATTGTTATATTAAATTTGTCACTATTTATTTCATGTATTAACAGAACTGTCTTGTCTTTCTTTACAAGGATGAAGCTGATCATCAACACTCGACCCGTGGAAATAAAGAAATCCGGGAAATATTGAGTCAACTTGAAAAACAAGGAGAAATATTTTACAAGCATGCAAGAAAAGACCAATATGAGGTTAGTCGCCTCGTTCCACCTCTTTCTTCCTCGACCTGCTGAAACTTCTGAATTAACTTAATATCTTCTTGAATAAGTATGGAGCAGTCTATCGTTTGGTTTTCCCAAGTTTTCACTTTGTCATAACGCTCCTTAAGCTTTCAAAACTATCTCTGCTTCCATTTCTGCAGTTATTAGGACCAAGCTTACTAAAGTTCAAATCGATCCTACTTCTGCAATAAATCGAGGCTAAGCCTGTACAAATGCGTCTTTTGTCAAGGACAACGGTCATCTCTAAACAACGCGAAACTGGAGTATTGCCGGGATTATTGTATGCAACGTTGCATCGTGTGTCTGCACCTACGTGTTGCAATCAATGCAGATAATGAGCTTTCCTTTTTGCAGATAATGACCCACGAACAACACTTGAAACCAGCCATTCTAAAAGCGCTCAAAGACATCAGTAAATGTGAGTAAAACCTTAGTTGACCTGTCTTAAAATACAACATTCTTCTTAGCCTTACATTCAGAAGTATAGCTTGCTTTGTTATTCTAATTTTTCCTTTTGTTTTGTATCTTGGAAGTGAGGCTAACCTGAATTTCAAGTAATTTTAAGATGGGTCAATAAGCCAGTTCAGAGTTTAAGAATAAGGTGCGCATGCGATTTTATCCCGATTATATCACCTTCTTTTGTTAACGTTTGTGTTATTTTTAAATAACAAAAGAAGGTGATATAATCGGGATAAAATCGCATGCGCACTGAACCTTATTTTTAAACTATGAATATAGCCATTACCTAAAAGAGCAGGGGACTGACACCAAGTCCGTAAAACTAATTCAATAAGAAACTAGCAAAAATGGGCATCATTTTCTGAGAGAGCAGATCAAACTTAGCTAGTCTGGAAAGTTTGGTGAACTTCGGCTTAATATTGACGATGCTAGAGGGCATCAAAGATGTCTATTTCCCCATACAAACTCTGTAAATGTTTGACGTTGTCCAGCCAAACCATACATTCACTGTAAAATTTTGGCTGGACAACACAATTTCAAAAGTTTATAATTCCGACAGAATTCGCTCAAATCACATCACACTTTGTACAGATACTAATTTCAACATGCTGTTTCATGTCATAAACTTAATTTCGTAATTGCATTAATTCTAATAAACTCGTTCCCAGTCCCCTGCTCGTTTAGGTAATGGCTAATTGGATCTAACTATAGAAGAAATACATATGTTGCTAAGTAACGAGGATGTTTTTCTATTGGTTCGCTAGGCTCACCCCACGATGGTGCCCATATATCAAGGATCACTGATGTGGTGCATTCATCACAGAGTCTCGGTCGGGTACCCTGTGCAAAGATTCTTGATTCTTTGAAGAAACTAATCGAGGAGAGTGAAGTTTATCAAAAGAGCGATCAAGTGTATTGTCTTGTCTAACATAGACGGTGAAATTCAGAAATGACAGCATGATTTGAATAGCTGACGGAAGGAACGCCTGGGGGTTTCAGCAGGGTCACTCCAAACTTCCCGCGTGTGAGCCGTTCAAAGACTGTATCCTCATCCGGAGATCTCCATGACAAGGAAAAGAAGACCAATAGTAGGGATGTCTGTCGCTCCACTATAGAGGACATGCTACAGTACCGCAACGTTCCAATCCTGACATTATGGGTTTCCTGTGCCTACACTATGTAGCATTTTGCAAGTATTACCCCAAGGATATTGGCAGAATCAAGTCATTTGTAGTCAAAATAATAAAAAAATTATTCATCATTTCCAATGCACTTAATACATATCAAATATATATCAATTCAAACAAAGCTAAGTCCAAAAATGTAAAATATAGCATAATAATAATATGGAAAATATTCTAACACATAGATATCGCGCAGCAATAAATGTTCGCGCGCTGTCATTGGTACAAACAGGTCACATGGCATATTTTCAGGACGGATATCAGACGTTATAACCCTTCGATACATTTTCGCGCGCGCCCATTGGTTAAAACAGGTCACGTGGTACAATTTCACTGGACGGATGTCAGGTAATATCCCCCAGTTTTGAGATGATATCCCCCACTTTGGAGAAAAATGAAATTATATGAACTTTTTTAAGACTGTAATGTATTTTTAATAGGTAAATTAGCTTGTATAACATACATATGGTGTTCTTTTTCCCTTTTGGGGGATTTTAACGTCGATTCGACAGATATTTGAGGTATTGTTATAATTTTTCGATCCTTGAACTACGAAACAAACGTCAAAATCGGCGCCGAAAAAGTCACTCAAATAAAACCCAAAATATCAAGAAAATCACTCAAAAAGCTTCAAAAACTATCAATCTTTTATTTTCGAATACTTTTTTAGAAGTTTACACATGAAAAGATCTCAAACGGAACGGATATTTGAACTCGATGAAACTTGTTTTCTTCATCCGTCATTTTGTTTCGGTTTCTTCCGAAAGACGTAGAAAATTTATCGAAGGGTTATAAAATAAATAAACCAATTTCTGGCTTACAGGTATATCGGCTGATAATGTCCTTGGCTGAGAGATGGTTCTCAAGTTTCGGACCATATCTCAGCCGCGGACATTATCAGCCGATATACCAGCCGCCAGAAGGGGTTTATTTACTAATTATACAGACGATAACCCCCTCCCGAAGTGATATCCATCCAGTAAAAGTCGTTGGGCTATAAAATACATAAACCCTTCTAGTCCAGGGACCTCGGAGCGGTTTGGCGGGGGGAGGGGGGGTTGGGGGATGGGCTGAAGCCTTCAAAACACCTGAAAATGGCTGAATTTCTAAAGAAAAAGTACAATTGTATAGGAAGCTTGGCTTTATTGAAGGGGCTGAAGTGACCTCTCGGAGGTCCCTGTGGCCGCTCAAAATATCACATATGCTACTCGGCCATGCAACTTATTAAACATTTCAGTGTGCAGTACGGCTGGAGTCTTGACAAGATGTAGGCAGCAGTACTGGCGCTGTGTTTCAGTGCGAGCCACGTGACCATAGTAATTTACACAACAATAGACAGTCCGCCTTTACAAGATACACTAGGTTATTTTGTCCTCGAAATCAATAAGCGTGCACGATAGCCTAGTGGTGCGGGGCAGTTATTTCAGTAGTGGGCCTGGGATCCGACTGTTCTCTTCCTCTGACTACTAAGCTGGTTAGTGTAAGCCCGGATAGCGCGGATGGGGCCGAAATCTTCATCCTACGCGTAACATACGGTGACTCGGCATAATGTCTGGGAGTATGGCCCTTTTTTGGATAAATTACCGGCATTCATCTCTTTTGAACCTAGTGATCAAGGGTTCGAGTCCCAGCCTTGTGGTCTCTTGAGTCCATCAAAAATCGTCATTTTGGGCCATTTATGAGCTTTTTGCATGGGCTATACAGTCTTTCATCAGTACGAATGTTCGTGAGACCAAACCTCGAGATCAACATCTGCGCTAAAGAACATTTCGTTTGATCAGAATTATCATAAGTAACTAAGCCTTGGGGAATGATAGTAACACAATGAAAGGCATGCGTCTTTTTACAAGATCTGTAGACACAACAAGTTCATTTAGTGCAGGAATATGGTGCAGAATTGTTCAGTTTTTGGTTACAAGCATGAAAATTGGCACAACGATAGAAAACCACATGCTGACTAATTTCTGATGTAGCGCCACGCCCAAAAATGATTACTTCCAGTTTTACAGCAGTGGAATTAATTTTCTCTTAAAATAAGATAAGAGTGTTGCATTAACAAGGATATTCCATAAAATGCAATATATTTTATGAGTAAAGCCCTCTTTACATGACCAGCTATAGTACCACGCCCTATTATCCATACTTCCAGTTTTATGTGAATGGAATTAATCACAATAAAAGTTAATAAAAACAATTGTTTCCTTTCACACTTCCATCATCAATTAATGCTATCTGATCAAATGTTATATGCTCTTTCATTTCACATGTAGCGCCACACCCAAAAACTGATACTGCCAGTATAAATACATAGGAATATTTTATGTTCTTAAAATATAAAGATTATTAACCTTGTTTTTAAGCTGATGAGGTAGAATCGGACCGAAATGATAAAATACCAGTCATGGCCACGCCCTTTCATCGCTACTTCCAGTAATACTATACGGTGGAGTTAATTATCTCACTGAAAAATATAATTTTTTAATTTTAAAATAGCTACTATCATATGAACTTTGTGAATCATTTGTAGAACTTTATATTACTATAATGTTCAATGATCTCAGGTGATGAAACGCGATGTGATTTTTTTTCTTGCACGTTTTTTTTTAAAGCATGAAACGTGAAGCTCGTAATACCTAATTTATTGACGATTACACTGAAAAGCAATGATGTTGCATCAAAACATCTTTAGTATGGATTACTAGGCATAAAGCACGCGAAATTAGGCTTTTTCTTCATTGCAAGGACTGCGTCATCTACTGAAGTCAGAAACCATTTAGCTGTACTGTAGACACTGACGTGGTCACGTTTACCAACTGAATTGGGGCAGAAGAACTGTGGGTTGCAATGGGCACAGGAAAAGCTTTCCACCTTACTGCAGTTCATGAAGTTGTTAGAGCAATAGGCCATAGCAAAGTAACGGCACTTCCTGCTTTCCATGCGGCCTTCACTGGCTGCGATCAAATATCATCATTCGCTGGAAAGGGGAAATGCTCTGCCTGGGAAACTTGGAAGTCATTCGAGGTAGTCACACCAGCATTGGAAGCCTTGAGTGATTCTCCAAGTAAAAACTATTACAACAACATGCCATCCTACTAGAGTGTTTTGTTTTACTACTATACTGAAAAACGAGTACTTGAAAGGAGATGTTCTCAAAAAAGGCCGAGTCGATGGATACCACTGATTCCTCCGCCAATTGATTAGGCTATAGACCTAATGCATAATGACGTAATGTGACTACAACTACCAGAATGCTTTGCGAATTTTCTTTTTTTTTCTAGATTTTTATTCACTCGTGAGGTAATTCATTCAATGGTAAATTACGTAATTCAGTTTTAGCTGCCAAGTAATGTTTAATAAACAGCTCACAATTCACTAAGACAAAGGGTACTAATTATCTCCCAAAAGAAGATTCTGGTAGTTATAGTCATATTACGTCATTATGCATAATATCTATTGCTGGGGACAGTCGTTACAGCTACAACCCTCCCTACAACCCTCCCTATTTGAATGGGGATGGACAAAATCTGATGTAAATGATGAATGGAAGCCACTGTAGACAGCCAAGCAGGAGATTTCTAAGGTGTGTAGAGCCACCTGATCAAGTGTGGATTTCAGCAAGACAAGGGATGCAAGGGTCGTTGCAAATGCATCCAAATGTAGCTTCAGTGCACTGCCAAGTGAAAGTGTGGAGGTTATTGTGAACAGGATTGATTAACTTGATCAATTATTAAGTAAGGATTTATTGATTCTTACGAATAAACTGCATGCAACGAACATCTCTTTTTTCAAGGATTTTTATCATCGAAGAGTCAGATCATACATACAGCTCCAAACCTTATTTAACATAAAATTAATAAAATTATCTTTTCAGTAAGAAAATTAACTCCACCGTATAGTATTACTGGAAGTAGCGATGGAAGGGCGTGGCCATGACTGGTATGTTATCATTTCGGTCCGATTCTACCTCATCAGCTTAAAAACAAGGTTAAAAATCTTTATATTTTAAGAACATGAAATATTCCTATGTATTTATACTGGCAGTATCAGTTTTTGGGTGTGGCGCTACATGTGAAATGAAAGAGCATATAACATTTGATCAGATAGCATTAATTGATGATGGAAGTGTGAAAGGAAACAATTGTTTTTATTAACTTTTATTGTGATTAATTCCATTCACATAAAACTGGAAGTATGGATAATAGGGCGTGGTATTATAGCTGGTCATGTAAAGAGGGCGGTACTCATAAAATATATTGCATTTTATGGAATATCCTTGTTAATGCAACACTCATCTAATTTTAAGAGAAAATTAATTCCACTGCTGTAAAACTGGAAGTAATCATTTTTGGGCGTGGCGCTACATCAGAAATTAGTCAGCATGTGGTCTTCTATCGTTGTGCCAATTTTCATGCTTGTAACCAAAAACTGAACAATTCTGTACAATTTGTGCACCATATTCTTGCACTAATTAGGTTCTTTGTGATGTGACAATAAACACTCATTAGTTGCGCTTTCCCTCAGGACTTCAGGCATCGAATTTGCACAACAATGACCATTGTTCAGATAGACTAGCTAAACTTGCCGTTCAAATCAGTAAGCGGGCTCAATAGCTTAGCAGGGACAGTTCTTGATGGCTTAGGATCCGACTGCTCTCCTCCCTCTTTGAATGCTAAGTTGATTGATGTACTGCTCGATAGCGCGGATGGGGCCGAAATCTTCATCCTATACGTAACATACGGTGACTCAGCATTTAAGTCTGGGTGTATGGTCGTTTTTTGAAGAATTTCCCGGCATGCTTTTCTCATTTCAAACTTGGGGTCGCGAGTTCGACTCCCAGTCATGACACTTATTTTGTTTTCCTTTTTTTTTTTTCTCTTTTAAATCTGATAACATTGTTTACTATATAATTTCCTATTGAAAGGTATTATTTAAGCTGGTAAAATAATAATAATAATTCATTTACATATTTCTATAACTGTTCGAGTTAGAAAAAGAAGTGTTGCCATGGTGACATACATACCATGTTTGTAGAACACTTCCTCCAATGGGAAAAGCTTTAAAGTGCTACTTAGACGAAAATCGGATGAAATTTAACTTAGCTGAAACTTCACTGAAATAATCTCAAAGAGCCATACAATCACTGGTTAATGTGTTTTCTCAAAATTCCTATGGGAAGTATTCCATTTTTATGAATCTTTAGAAGTGTCAGTGAGGTCATCTACTCAACCCTAACAATCAACACAGCTTGGCTCCATACATTTCTTTGTGTTTAGTTTCTTGAATTATTTTATTTCTATGAAGCTAAAAGTTTGTGCTTAGGATTGATTGTCTGACCAGTTGTCTTCAATGCAGAGCTGTTATCTGAACAAAACACTGAGATATTTTGACTCACAAAATACAAAGAAATGCGGTATGGAGCTGAATGTTGGGTTGAGTAGATGACGTCACTGACTCCTCTAAAGTTTCATAAAAATATAATACTTCCCACTGGAATATCGAAAAAAGATTTTAACTAGTTATTAATAGACCCTTGAAGAATTATTCAATGAAGTTTCAGCTAAATTAAATTTCGATCGATTTTCGTCTAAGTAGCACTTTAATGATGTGATACCAGTTCATATCTACACGTAACAAGGGAAATTATTGCTATATTTATTATACAGAATAGAGTATGTACCAAAACATTGTCTGAAAATGTCTTTCGCGCGCCGTATTTATATAGTTATTGAGAAAGGTGGGTACAGTTCTGGCCCCGGTTGCCATTTTTGATCAATAAGCATGGGCTATAGTCCATCAAATATCGTCTTTTTGCGCCATTTTTGATCATTATGCATGAGCTATAGTCCATCAAATATCCTCATTTTGTTCCATTTTCGCGCATTTTTCATGTAAAAATCAAAAATCGTCGTTTTGGGCCATTTTTGAGCATTTTGCATGGGATTTTGTCCATCAAATATCGTTATTTCTAAAACTCATTAATAATTCACGAGCATAAACATCAGTGTTATAACTAAAAGTGATAGAACACTCATGTTTCATTAATCAGTTCTAGAACTGACTACCTGAAACACAGGCCTGTATGCAAAGGTCTCAGTTTTAGTATCGCACTTCACATAGGCAATTTTGGAATGTAATATTACTAGGTTCTTTCTGACACCTACAATACCTCTTTCAAATGTGGGACGAATTGTGGTGTTCAGTGCGCATGATCACAGTGTCACAGACATCTCTTACCTACAAATTTGTGATTTTCTTTAACCTTTTCCATCGGAAATTATTAAATATCAGTTTAAATGAATGTTGGGTTTTAGAAGTCGTTTATAAAACTCGATGCCGTGTTGTATCGGGTATATATCGGCTTCGCCTCGTATCTATATCCACCGATACAACACGGCCTCTCGTTTTCTAAACTTCACTTAGGGCTATTTTTAATCATTTTGCAAGGGCTATAGTCCATCAAATATCGTGACTTTGGGCCATTTTTGAGCATTTTGCATGGCTATACTCCATCAAATATCGTGACTTTGGGCCATTTTTGATCATTATGCATGGGCATAATATCGTCATTTTGGGCCATTTATGAGCTTTTTGCATGGGCTATACAGTCTTTCATCAGTACGAATGTTCGTGAGACCAAATCTCGAGATCAACATCTGCGGTAGAGAACATTTCGTTTGATCAGAATTATCATAAGTAACTAACTAAGCCTTAGGGAATAATAGTAACACAATGAAAGGCATGCGTCTTTTTACAAGATCTGTAGACACAACAAGTTCATTAGGTTCTTTGTGATGTGACAATAAACACTCATTAGTTGCGCTTTCCCTCAGGACTTCAGGCATCGAATTTGCACAACAATGACCATTGTTCAGATAGACTAGCTAAACTTGCCGTTCAAATCAGTAAGCGGGCTCAATAGCTTAGCAGGGACAGTTCTTGATGGCTTAGGATCCGACTGCTCTCCTCCCTCTTTGAATGCTAAGTTGATTGATGTACTGCTCGATAGTGCGGATGGGGCCGAAATCTTCATCCTATACGTAACATACGGTGACTCAGCATTTAAGTCTGGGTGTATGGTCGTTTTTTGAAGAATTTCCCGGCATGCTTTTCTCATTTCAAACTTGGGGTCGCGAGTTCGACTCCCAGTCATGACACTTATTTTGTTTTCTTTTTTTTTTTTTCTCTTTTAAATCTGATAACATTGTTTACTATATAATTTCCTATTGAAAGGTATTATTTAAGCTGGTAAAAAATAATAATAATAATTCATTTACATTTCTATAACTGTTCGAGTTAGAAAAAGAAGTGTTGCCATGGTGACATACATACCATGTTTGTAGAACACTTCCTCCAATGGGAAAAGCTTTAAAGTGCTACTTAGACGAAAATCGGATGAAATTTAACTTAGCTGAAACTTCACTGAAATAATCTCAAAGAGCCATACAATCACTGGTTAATGTGTTTTCTCAAAATTCCTATGGGAAGTATTCCATTTTTATGAATCTTTAGAAGTGTCAGTGAGGTCATCTACTCAACCCTAACAATCAACACAGCTTGGCTCCATACATTTCTTTGTGTTTAGTTTCTTGAATTATTTTATTTCTATGAAGCTAAAAGTTTGTGCTTAGGATTGATTGCCTGACCAGTTGTCTTCAATGCAGAGCTGTTATCTGAACAAAACACTGAGATATTTTGACTCACAAAATACAAAGAAATGTATGGAGCTGAATGTCGGGTTGAGTAGATGACGTCACTGACTCCTCTAAAGTTTCATAAAAATATAGTACTTCCCTCTGGAATATCGAAAAAAGATGTTAACTAGTTATTATTAGACCCTTGAAGAATTATTCAATGAAGTTTCAGCTAAATTAAATTTCGATCGATTTTCGTCTAAGTAGCACTTTAATGATGTGATACCAGTTCATATCTACACGTAACAAGGGAAATTATTGCTATATTTATTATACAGAATAGAGTATGTACCAAAACATTGTCTGAAAATGTCTTTCGCGCGCCGTATTTATATAGTTATTGAGAAAGGTGGGTACAGTTCTGGCCCCGGTTGCCATTTTTGATCAATAAGCATGGGCTATAGTCCATCAAATATCGTCGTCTTTTTGCGCCATTTTTGATCATTATGCATGAGCTATAGTCCATCAAATATCCTCATTTTGTTCCATTTTCGCGCATTTTTCATGTAAAAATCAAAAATCGTCGTTTTGGGCCATTTTTGAGCATTTTGCATGGGATTTTGTCCATCAAATATCGTTATTTCTAAAACTCATTAATAATTCACGAGCATAAACATCAGTGTTATAACTAAAAGTGATAGAACACTCATGTTTCATTAATCAGTTCTAGAACTGACTACCTGAAACACAGGCCTGTATGCAAAGGTCTCAGTTTTAGTATCGCACTTCACATAGGCAATTTTGGAATGTAATATTACTAGGTTCTTTCTGACACCTACAATACCTCTTTCAAATGTGGGACGAATTGTGGTGTTCAGTGCGCATGATCACAGTGTCACAGACATCTCTTACCTACAAATTTGTGATTTTCTTTAACCTTTTCCATCGGAAATTATTAAATATCAGTTTAAATGAATGTTGGGTTTTAGAAGTCGTTTATAAAACTCGATGCCGTGTTGTATCGGGTATATATCGGCTTCGCCTCGTATCTATATCCACCGATACAACACGGCCTCTCGTTTTCTAAACTTCACTTAGGGCTATTTTTAATCATTTTGCAAGGGCTATAGTCCATCAAATATCGTGACTTTGGGCCATTTTTGAGCATTTTGCATGGCTATACTCCATCAAATATCGTGACTTTGGGCCATTTTTGATCATTATGCATGGGCATAATATCGTCATTTTGGGCCATTTATGAGCTTTTTGCATGGGCTATACAGTCTTTCATCAGTACGAATGTTCGTGAGACCAAATCTCGAGATCAACATCTGCGGTAGAGAACATTTCGTTTGATCAGAATTATCATAAGTAACTAACTAAGCCTTAGGGAATAATAGTAACACAATGAAAGGCATGCGTCTTTTTACAAGATCTGTAGACACAACAAGTTCATTAGGTTCTTTGTGATGTGACAATAAACACTCATTAGTTGCGCTTTCCCTCAGGACTTCAGGCATCGAATTTGCACAACAATGACCATTGTTCAGATAGACTAGCTAAACTTGTCGTCCAAATCAGTAAGCGGGCTCAATAGCTTAGTAGGGGACAGTTCTTGATGGCTTAGGATCCGACTGCTCCCTCCCTCTTTGAATGCTAAGTTGATTGATGTACTGCTCGATAGCGCGGATGGGGCCGAAATCTTCATCCTATACGTAACATACGGTGACTCAGCATTAAAGTCTGGGTGTATGGTCGCTTTTGGAAGAATTTCCCGGCATGCTTTTCTCATTTCAAACTTGGGGTCGCGAGTTCGACTCCCAGTCATGACACTTAATTTTTTTTCCTTTTTTCTTCTCTTTTAAATCTGATAACATTGTTTTCTAGATAATTTCCTATTGAAAGGTATTATTTAAGCTGGTAAAATAATAATAATAATTCATTTACATATTTCTATAACTGTTCGAGTTAGGTATACCCGTGTTGCCATGGTGACATACATACCATGTTTGTAGAACACTTCCTCCAATGGGAAAAGCTTTAATGATGTGATACCAGTTCGTATCTACACGTAACAAGGGAAATTATTGCTATATTTATTATACAGAATAGAGTATGTACCAAAACATTGTCTGAAAATTTCTTTCGCGCGCAGTATTTATATAGTTATTGAGAAAGGTGGGTACAGTTCTGGCCCCGGTTGCCATTTTTGATCAATAAGCATGAGCTATAGTCCAGTAAATATCGTCACTTTGGTCAAATTTCGCGCATTTTGCATGGGCTATAGTCCATCAAAAATGGTCATCTTGGTCCATTTTCGCGCATTTTGCACGGACAATAGTCCATCAAAAATCGTCATTTTCGTCAAATTTCGCGTATTTTGCATGGGGTTTCAGTCCATCAAATAACGTTATTCAGGGCCATTTTTAATCATTTTGCAAGGGCTATTGTCCATCAAATATCGTGACTTTGGGCCATTTTTGATCATTATGCATGGGCGATAGTCCATCAAATATCGTCATTTTGGTCCATTTTCGCGCATTTTGCATCGGCTATAGTTCATCAAAAGTCGTCATTTTGGTCCATTTTCGCGCATTTTGCATGGGTTTTAGACCATTAAAAATCGTTATTTTGGTCCATTTTCGCGCATGTTGCATGGGTTATAGACCATTAAAAACCGTCATGACGTTGGTCCATTGTCGCGCATTTTGCATGGGCTATATAGTCCATCAAAAATCGTCATTTTGGTTCATTTTCGCGCATTTTACATGGGCTATAGTCCATCAAAAATCGTTATTTTGGTCCATTTTCGCGCATTTTGCATGGGCAATAGTTCATCAAAAGTCGTCATTTTGGTCCATTTTCGCGCATTTTGCATGGGCTATAGTCCATCAAAAATCGTTATTTTGGTCCATTTTCGCGCATTTTGCATGGGTTATAGACCATTAAAAACCGTCATGTTGGTCCATTTTCGCGCATTTTGCATGGGCTATAGTCCATCAAAAATCGTCATTTTGGTCCATTTTCGCGCATTTTGCATGGGTTATAGTTCATTAAAACCCATCATGTGTCCATTTTCGCGCATTTTGCAAGGACAATAGTCCATCAAAAATCGTCATTTTCGTCAAATTTCGCGTATTTTGCATGGGGTTTTGTCCATCAAATAACGTTATTCAGGGCCATTTTTAATCATTTTGCAAGGGCTATTGTCCATCAAATATCGTGACTTTGGGCCATTTTTAATCATTTTGCAAGGGCTATAGTCCATCAAATATCGTGACTTTGGGCCATTTTTGATCATTATGCATGGGCGATAGTCCATCAAATATCGTCATTTTGGTCCATTTTCGCGCATTTTGCATGGGCTATAGTCCATCATAAATCGTTATTTTGGTCCATTTTCGCGCATTTTGCATGGGTTATAGACCATTAAAAACCGTCATGTTGGTCCATTGTCGCGCATTTTGCATGGGCTATAGTCCATCAAAAATCGTCATTTTGGTTCATTTTCGCGCATTTTGCATGGGCTATAGTCCATCAAAAATCGTTATTTTGGTCCATTTTCGCGCATGTTGCATGGGTTATAGTTCATTAAAACCCGTCATGTTGGTCCATTTTTGCGCATTTTGCATGGGCTATAGTCCATCAAAAATCGTTATTTTAGACCATTTTCGCGCATTTTTAATTTGCATGGGCTATAGTCCATTAAAAACCGTCATGTTGGTCCATTTTCGCGCATTTTGCATGGGCTATAGTCCATCAAAAATGGTCATCTTTGTCCATTTTCGCGCATTTATCATGCAAAAATCAAAAATCGTCGTTTTGGGCCATTTTTGAGCATTTTGCATGGGGTTTTGTCCATCAAATGTCGTTATTTCTAAAACTCATTAATAATTCATGAGCTATTAGGCCAATGGGAGCTGACCATTTGGTCAGGTGCATGTTTCTTTATACCCCCATACAGACCTGCCAGGTTTTAGTTATAGAACTGATTAATAAAACATGAGTGTTCTATCACTTTTAGTTATAACATTCATGCATTAATTCATTAATTCATTAATCAGTTCTAGAACTGACTACCTGAAACACAGGCCTGTATGCAAATGTCTCAGTTTTAGTATCGCATCACTGACCTTCACATAGGCAATTTTGGAATGTAATATTACTAGGTTCATTCCGTGACACCTACAATACCTCTTTCAAATGTGGGACGAGCTGTGGTGTTCAGTGCGCATGATCGCAGTGTCACAGACATCTCTTACCTACAAATTTGTGATTTTCTTTAACCTTTTCCATCGGAAATTATTAAATATCAGTTTACATGAATGTTGGGTTTTAGAAGTCGTTTATAAAACTCGATGCCGTGTTGTATCGGGTATATAGATACTCGGCTTCGCCTCGTATCTATATCCACCGATACAACACGGCCTCTCGTTTTCTAAACTTCACTTAGGGCCATTTTCAATCATTTTGCATGGGCTATAGTCCATCAAATATCGTCATTTTGGGGCCATTTATGAGCTTTTGGCATGGGTTATACAGTCTTTCATACGAATGTTCGTGAGACCAAATCTCGAGATCAGCATCTGCGCTAAAGAACATTTTCGTTTGATCAGAATTATCATAAGTAACTAAGCCTTAGGGAATGATAGTAACACAATGAAAGGCATGCGTCTTTTTACAAGATCTGTAGACACAACAAGTTCATTAGGTTCTTTGTGATGTGACAATAAACACTCATTAGTTGCGCTTTCCCTCAGGACTTCAGGCATCGAATTTGCACAACAATGACCATTGTTCAGATAGACTACCTAAACTTGTCGTCCAAATCAGTAAGCGGGCTCAATAGCTTAGTAGGGACAGTTCTTGATGGCTTAGGATCCGACTGCTCCCTCCCTCTTTGAATGCTAAGTTGATTGATGTACTGCTCGATAGCGCGGATGGGGCCGAAATCTTCATCCTATACGTAACATACGGTGACTCAGCATTAAAGTCTGGGTGTATGGTCGTTTTTTGAAGAATTTCCGGCATGCTTTTCTCATTTCAAACTTGGGGTCGCAAGTTCGACTCCCAGTCATGACACTTTTTTTTTCTCCTTTTTTTTTTTCTCTTTTAAATCTGATAACATTGTTTTCTAGATAATTTCCTATTGAAAGGTATTATTTAAGCTGGTAAAATAATAATAATAATTCATTTACATATTTCTATAACTGTTCGAGTTAGGAAAAGAAGTGTTGCCATGGTGACATACATACCATGTTTGTAGAACACTTCCACCAATGGGAAAAGCTTTAAAGTGTACTTAGACGAAAATCGGATGAAATTTAACTTAGCTGAAACTTCACTGAAATAATCTCAAAGAGCCATACAATCACTGGTTAATGTGTTTTCTCAAAATTCCTATGGGAAGTATTCCATTTTTATGAATCTTTAGAAGTGTCAGTGAGGCCATCTACTCAATCCTAACAATCAACACGGCTTGGCTCCATACATTTCTTTGTGTTTAGTTTCTTGAATTATTTTATTTCTATGAAGCTAAAAGTTTGTGCTTAGGATTGATTGTCTGACCAGTTGTCTTCAATGCAGAGCTGTTATCTGAACAAAACACTGAGATATTTTGACTCACAAAATACAAAGAAATGTATGGAGCTGAATGTCGGGTTGAGTAGATGACGTCACTGACTCCTCTAAAGTTTCATAAAAATATAGTACTTCCCTCTGGAATATCGAAAAAAGATTTTAACTAGTTATTATTAGACCCTTGAAGAATTATTCAATGAAGTTTCAGCTAAATTAAATTTCGATCGATTTTCGTCTAAGTAGCACTTTAATGATGTGATACCAGTTCGTATCTACACGTAACAAATTGCTATATTTATTATACAGAATAGAGTATGTACCAAAACATTGTCTGAAAATGTCTTTCGCGCGCCGTATTTATATAGTTATTGAGAAAGTACAGTTCTGGCCCCGGTTGCCATTTTTGATCAATAAGCATGGGCTATAGTCCATCAAATATCGTCTAGTTTTGCGCCATTTTTGATCATTATGCATGAGCTATAGTCCAGTAAATATTGGTCTTTTGTCCATCAAATATCGTTATTTAGGGCGATTTTTAATCATTTTGTAAGGGCTATAGTCCATCAAATGTCGTGACTTTGGGCCATTTTTGATCATTATGCATGGGCGATAGTCCATCAAATATCGTTATTTTGTTCCATTTTCGCGCATTTTTCATGCAAAAATCAAAAATCGTCGTTTTTGGGCCATTTATAATCATTTTGCACGGGGTTTTGTCCATCAAAAATTGTCATTTTGGTTCATTTTCGCGCATTTTGCATGGGCTATAGTCCATCAAAAATCGTTATTTTGGTCCATTTTCGCGCATTTTTCATGCAAAAATCAAAAATCGTCGTTTTGGGCCATTTTTGAGCATTTTGCATGGGGTTTTGTCCATCAAATATCGTTATTTCTGAAACTCATTAATAATTCATGAGCTATTAGGCCAATGGGAGCTTACCATTTGGTCAGGTGAATATTTCTTTATACCCCCATACACACCTGCCAGGTTTTAGTTCTAGAACTGTTTAATAAAACATGAGTGTTATAACTAAAAGTGATAGAACACTCATGTTTCATTAATCAGTTCTAGAACTGACTACCTGAAACACAGGCCTGTATGCAAAGGTCTCCGTTTTAGTATCGCATCACTGACCTTCACATAGGCAATTTTGGAATGTAATATTACTAGGTTCATTCCGTGACACCTACAATACCTCTTTCAAATGTGGGACGAGCTGTGGTGTTCAGTGCGCATGATCGCAGTGTCACAGACATCTCTTACCTACAAATTTGTGATTTTCTTTAACCTTTTCCATCGGAAATTATTAAATATCAGTTTAAATGAATGTTGGGTTTTAGATGTCGTTCGCCTCGTATCTATATCCACCGATACAACACGGCCTCTCGTTTTCTAAACTTCACTTAGGGCTATTTTTAATCATTTTGCAAGGGCTGATAGTCCATCAAATATCGTGACTTTGGGCCATTTTTGAGCATTTTGCATGGCTATAGTCCATCAAATATCGTGACTTTGGGCCATTTTTGATCATTATGCATGGGCATAATATCGTCATTTTGGTCCATTTTCGCGCATTTTGCATGGGCTATAGTCCATCATAAATCGTTATTTTGGTCCATTTTCGCGCATTTTGCATGGGTTATAGACCATTAAAAACCGTCATGTTGGTCCATTGTCGCGCATTTTGCATGGGCTATAGTCCATCAAAAATCGTCATTTTGGTTCATTTTCGCGCATTTTGCATGGGCTATAGTCCATCAAAAATCGTTATTTTGGTCCATTTTCGCGCATGTTGCATGGGTTATAGTTCATTAAAACCCGTCATGTTGGTCCATTTTTGCGCATTTTGCATGGGCTATAGTCCATCAAAAATCGTTATTTTAGACCATTTTCGCGCATTTTTAATTTGCATGGGCTATAGTCCATTAAAAACCGTCATGTTGGTCCATTTTCGCGCATTTTGCATGGGCTATAGTCCATCAAAAATGGTCATCTTTGTCCATTTTCGCGCATTTATCATGCAAAAATCAAAAATCGTCGTTTTGGGCCATTTTTGAGCATTTTGCATGGGGTTTTGTCCATCAAATGTCGTTATTTCTAAAACTCATTAATAATTCATGAGCTATTAGGCCAATGGGAGCTGACCATTTGGTCAGGTGCATGTTTCTTTATACCCCCATACAGACCTGCCAGGTTTTAGTTATAGAACTGATTAATAAAACATGAGTGTTCTATCACTTTTAGTTATAACATTCATGCATTAATTCATTAATTCATTAATCAGTTCTAGAACTGACTACCTGAAACACAGGCCTGTATGCAAATGTCTCAGTTTTAGTATCGCATCACTGACCTTCACATAGGCAATTTTGGAATGTAATATTACTAGGTTCATTCCGTGACACCTACAATACCTCTTTCAAATGTGGGACGAGCTGTGGTGTTCAGTGCGCATGATCGCAGTGTCACAGACATCTCTTACCTACAAATTTGTGATTTTCTTTAACCTTTTCCATCGGAAATTATTAAATATCAGTTTACATGAATGTTGGGTTTTAGAAGTCGTTTATAAAACTCGATGCCGTGTTGTATCGGGTATATAGATACTCGGCTTCGCCTCGTATCTATATCCACCGATACAACACGGCCTCTCGTTTTCTAAACTTCACTTAGGGCCATTTTCAATCATTTTGCATGGGCTATAGTCCATCAAATATCGTCATTTTGGGGCCATTTATGAGCTTTTGGCATGGGTTATACAGTCTTTCATACGAATGTTCGTGAGACCAAATCTCGAGATCAGCATCTGCGCTAAAGAACATTTCGTTTGATCAGAATTATCATAAGTAACTAAGCCTTAGGGAATGATAGTAACACAATGAAAGGCATGCGTCTTTTTACAAGATCTGTAGACACAACAAGTTCATTAGGTTCTTTGTGATGTGACAATAAACACTCATTAGTTGCGCTTTCCCTCAGGACTTCAGGCATCGAATTTGCACAACAATGACCATTGTTCAGATAGACTAGCTAAACTTGTCGTCCAAATCAGTAAGCGGGCTCAATAGCTTAGTAGGGACAGTTCTTGATGGCTTAGGATCCGACTGCTCCCTCCCTCTTTGAATGCTAAGTTGATTGATGTACTGCTCGATAGCGCGGATGGGGCCGAAATCTTCATCCTATACGTAACATACGGTGACTCAGCATTAAAGTCTGGGTGTATGGTCGTTTTTTGAAGAATTTCCGGCATGCTTTTCTCATTTCAAACTTGGGGTCGCAAGTTCGACTCCCAGTCATGACACTTTTTTTTTCTCCTTTTTTTTTTCTCTTTTAAATCTGATAACATTGTTTTCTAGATAATTTCCTATTGAAAGGTATTATTTAAGCTGGTAAAATAATAATAATAATTCATTTACATATTTCTATAACTGTTCGAGTTAGGAAAAGAAGTGTTGCCATGGTGACATACATACCATGTTTGTAGAACACTTCCACCAATGGGAAAAGCTTTAAAGTGTACTTAGACGAAAATCGGATGAAATTTAACTTAGCTGAAACTTCACTGAAATAATCTCAAAGAGCCATACAATCACTGGTTAATGTGTTTTCTCAAAATTCCTATGGGAAGTATTCCATTTTTATGAATCTTTAGAAGTGTCAGTGAGGTCATCTACTCAATCCTAACAATCAACACGGCTTGGCTCCATACATTTCTTTGTGTTTAGTTTCTTGAATTATTTTATTTCTATGAAGCTAAAAGTTTGTGCTTAGGATTGATTGTCTGACCAGTTGTCTTCAATGCAGAGCTGTTATCTGAACAAAACACTGAGATATTTTGACTCACAAAATACAAAGAAATGTATGGAGCTGAATGTCGGGTTGAGTAGATGACGTCACTGACTCCTCTAAAGTTTCATAAAAATATAGTACTTCCCTCTGGAATATCGAAAAAAGATTTTAACTAGTTATTATTAGACCCTTGAAGAATTATTCAATGAAGTTTCAGCTAAATTAAATTTCGATCGATTTTCGTCTAAGTAGCACTTTAATGATGTGATACCAGTTCGTATCTACACGTAACAAATTGCTATATTTATTATACAGAATAGAGTATGTACCAAAACATTGTCTGAAAATGTCTTTCGCGCGCCGTATTTATATAGTTATTGAGAAAGTACAGTTCTGGCCCCGGTTGCCATTTTTGATCAATAAGCATGGGCTATAGTCCATCAAATATCGTCTAGTTTTGCGCCATTTTTGATCATTATGCATGAGCTATAGTCCAGTAAATATTGGTCTTTTGTCCATCAAATATCGTTATTTAGGGCGATTTTTAATCATTTTGTAAGGGCTATAGTCCATCAAATGTCGTGACTTTGGGCCATTTTTGATCATTATGCATGGGCGATAGTCCATCAAATATCGTTATTTTGTTCCATTTTCGCGCATTTTTCATGCAAAAATCAAAAATCGTCGTTTTGGGCCATTTATAATCATTTTGCACGGGGTTTTGTCCATCAAAAATTGTCATTTTGGTTCATTTTCGCGCATTTTGCATGGGCTATAGTCCATCAAAAATCGTTATTTTGGTCCATTTTCGCGCATTTTTCATGCAAAAATCAAAAATCGTCGTCGTTTGGGCCATTTTTGAGCATTTTGCATGGGGTTTTGTCCATCAAATATCGTTATTTCTGAAACTCATTAATAATTCATGAGCTATTAGGCCAATGGGAGCTTACCATTTGGTCAGGTGAATATTTCTTTATACCCCCATACACACCTGCCAGGTTTTAGTTCTAGAACTGTTTAATAAAACATGAGTGTTATAACTAAAAGTGATAGAACACTCATGTTTCATTAATCAGTTCTAGAACTGACTACCTGAAACACAGGCCTGTATGCAAAGGTCTCCGTTTTAGTATCGCATCACTGACCTTCACATAGGCAATTTTGGAATGTAATATTACTAGGTTCATTCCGTGACACCTACAATACCTCTTTCAAATGTGGGACGAGCTGTGTGTTCAGTGCGCATGATCGCAGTGTCACAGACATCTCTTACCTACAAATTTGTGATTTTCTTTAACCTTTTCCATCGGAAATTATTAAATATCAGTTTAAATGAATGTTGGGTTTTAGATGTCGTTCGCCTCGTATCTATATCCACCGATACAACACGGCCTCTCGTTTTCTAAACTTCACTTAGGGCTATTTTTAATCATTTTGCAAGGGCTGATAGTCCATCAAATATCGTGACTTTGGGCCATTTTTGAGCATTTTGCATGGCTATAGTCCATCAAATATCGTGACTTTGGGCCATTTTTGATCATTATGCATGGGCATAATATCGTCATTTTGGGGCCATTTATGAGCTTTTTGCATGGGCTATACAGTCTTTCATCAGTACGAATGTTCGTGAGACCAAATCTCGAGATCAACATCTGCGCTAAAGAACATTTCGTTTGATCAGAATTATCATAAGTATAACTAAGCCTTAGGGAATAATAGTAACACAATGAAAGGCATGCGTGCGTCTTTTTACAAGATCTGTAGACACAACAAGTTCATTAGGTTCTTTGTGATGTGACAATAAACACTCATTAGTTGCGCTTTCCCTCAGGACTTCAGGCATCGAATTTGCACAACAATGACCATTGTTCAGATAGACTAGCTAAACTTGTCGTCCAAATCAGTAAGCGGGCTCAATAGCTTAGTAGGGACAGTTCTTGATGGCTTAGGATCCGACTGCTCCCTCCCTCTTTGAATGCTAAGTTGATTGATGTACTGCTCGATAGCGCGGATGGGGCCGAAATCTTCATCCTATACGTAACATACGGTGACTCAGCATTAAAGTCTGGGTGTATGGTCGTTTTTTGAAGAATTTCCCGGCATGCTTTTCTCATTTCAAACTTGGGGTCGCGAGTTCGACTCATAGTCATGACACTTTTTTTTTTCCTTTTTTTTTTCTCTCTTTTAAATCTGATAACATTGTTTTCTAGATAATTTCCTATTGAAAGGTATTATTTAAGCTGGTAAAATAATAATAATAATTCATTTACATATTTCTATAACTGTTCGAGTTAGGAAAAGAAGTGTTGCCATGGTGACATACATACCATGTTTGTAGAACACTTCCTCCAATGGGAAAAGCTTTAATGATGTGATACCAGTTCGTATCTACACGTAACAAGGGAAATGATTGCTATATTTATTATACAGAATAGAGTATGTACCAAAACATTGTCTGAAAATGTCTTTCGCGCGCCGTATTTATATAGTTATTGAGAAAGGTGGGTACAGTTCTGGCCCCGGTTGCACGAAAGGTTAATAACACAACAACTTTGGAGAAATTGATACGAAGATCCAGAGCATGTACATCCATCATATTCAACACAGTCCATGATTATTACCTTCTAAGTAGAACCTCCTTTTTTGAAGTAACCATTACTTAATTTAGCTTCTCTAGAAAGCCGAGACCTTTACCCGGTCGAAAGATTTCGGTGTCCATTTTGATAACCGTCAAGACTAAAACTCCGAAAAAAACACTTAATCCTTGCATTACTTTTATCTCGGTAGAAATATTCTTACACAATAATACCTCAAGAAGCTAAAATAATATACATATAGACTGTACATGTAAATATGAACAGAATATTGAGCACTTTATAGTCAGCATCAAGAAGACCAGATATTGAAATTCGTTCAAGCGAGCCGTGACGTCACACTGGTAGGTATGATTGAATGGAAATGCTAATCCGAGAACAATAGAGTCACCCCCTCCCTCCTGGCTATAGTCCATCAAATATCGTTATTTTTTGGCCATGTTTGAGCATTTTGCATGGTCTATAGTCCATCAAATATCGTCATTTTTTGGCCATGTTTGAGCATTTTGCATGGTCTATAGTCCATCAAATATCGTCATTTTGGTCCATTTATGAGCATTTTGCATGGGTTATATTCCATCAAATATCGTCATTTAGGGCCATTTTTGAGCTTTTTGCATGGGCTATAGTCCATCAAATATCGTCATTTTTTGGCCATGTTTGAGCATTTTGCATGGGCTATATTCCATCAAAAATCGCCATTTTGGTCCATTGTCGCGCATTTTGCATGGGTTATAGTCCATCAGAAATCGTCATTTTAAATTGGTCTATTTTCGCGCATATTTTGCCATTACAAGCATATGCAGAAACCACAGCTAAGATTAGTTTAGTAGAAGTTATTTATTGTTATGGTTGTACTTCAAATCGAATCAAAAGGTCGGTAAGTAAAGTGGAATAATATTGTAACCCTTCACCGCTATTGATTTTCAAATAGCAATGTATCAGTCTGTTTTGTTGGCGTTACAATAATAGTTAACATGAATTCATCTCATTTGATGATGATGATTTCCAGGACTTCCACACATGGTATCACTGAATACTAATGAATACCGCTGTCGAAACCATCCACTTGAACCTTTTCTCGTCTCTCCATTCGATGGAGGTTTCCAAGATATTTGTCTCTTTTACAAAAAATAAATCGATTAATGCAGTCGAACCTCTCCACAACGGCCACCTCGGGACTAAATTGTGCGTCCGTTGTGTAGAGGTGGTCGTTGTGTAGAGGTGGTCGTTGTGTAGAGGTAGCCGTTGTGTAGAGGTGGTCGTTGTGTAGAGGTGGCCGTTGTGTAGAGGTGGCCGTTGTGTAGAGGTGGCCGTTGTGTAGAGGTGGCCGTTGTGTAGAGGTGGCCGTTGTGTAGAGGTGGTCGTTGTGTAGAGGTGGTCGTTGTGTAGAGGTGGTCGTTGTGTAGAGGTGGCCGTTGTGTAGAGGTGGCCGTTGTGTAGAGGTGGCCGTTATGGGGAGGTGGTCGTTGTGTAGAGGTGGCCGTTGTGTAGAGGTGGCCGTTGTGTAGAGGTGGCCGTTGTGGGGAGGTGGCCGTTGTGTAGAGGTGGCCGTTGTGTAGAGGTGGCCGTTAGTAGAGGTTCGACTGTACTTCACATACTACTTGTCTAGCTCAGTATAGCTTGTTTATTAACTAAAGGCTTTCCTTTCTAAAAAGACACCACTTTCAAGTCATCCAATCACCGTACATTGGACGGGTTTCCAGTCTTTAATAGCGTGAATTAAAGCGGGAAGAATTGTTGACAAGAAAATCAGTCGGATTTTTGAAGAGGGTTTGTTTCGCCAACCTCCCGCCCCAGTTACGACCAGTAACGTCAGACAAGTCAGATTTTTTCCCTATAAATAGATTGATGAGAACACCTTGAGTGAGAGGCGTTCAAGGAAGTTCTTTTCTATGGACTATTGATAGTGCAAATTAAACAACAACTCATTAGGTCAAGCTGAAATACCTCGTGCGTTTTTCCTTACAGAAATGCGTAGGAAGTTAGGCAAGAACGATTATTATTATTTCCCTATCTCATATTTATAATTGTTTTTTCGTAGTACTTCAGATGTTGTAGTATTGTTTATATTTCACATAAATGGGTGGATTTAATGCTTGGATTTAAGGGCTTCTTAGCCGGTTTGATTAAATCATAATTGATGTCTAGAAACACCTATGTGTCCTATATTAACTATGACAATTATCAAGCTCATCGTTTTAAAATAGCAACATCACGACTGATCGACTGATATAACTGGGTTCGATAGTCGATGGCCCAAAACGAACACCCACATTTATTTGTATTATCTGTCAAAAATACTGTGACCGAGTGCTTTAAGAGTTTCTTGCCGTCCAAACCCAAACATCGATTGAACTGATAAACGGGGAGTTTGTGTTTAGTTTCCTCAGTTTGCGTTATCACACAGCGATAAAACTCGTTTACTTCATCTACGAGAAGAGTTGTAAAGCGTTACGGACCAAACTCCGCGCCATTTAAGGCAACGTTTCACCTACAGCCAAGAGTCATATTTTATAAAAAGACATGTCAACAAAGTATACTAAAGTCATCACACACACAGAATTCCGCTAGGGGATTTTTAACAATGAACAGGTACTATATAGTGTGAGCAATGGAGAGTCTAATAAAAAGAGCATTGATAACAACACCATAGTAAGGAAACAAGCTGCTTTCACTACTTACTGAGCATGCGTAATAGCAGAAGGTCAAGGTGTTGTGTTTACTCACGTATGCCCTGATAATGCATTTTAGTACAAGTGAACGGACTTTTTAGTGGAGGTAAAGGGAGGTGGTTGCTAATCTACCAGCCAAAATAAATGACTATTGATGTAGCGTACGTGCTGTGACACACTACGGTGTTATGATAGTCAAGTCAACAAGTGCAGAAGAGAAGTAGCGAAGCATAGAAAAACACTAGACATTGCCGTGCCATATTTTTAATAGATTCAGGCTACTTGAACCACACCACCCACATCACAGGGAAAGTACTTGTAGAAAAAAGAAAACAAGTCGTAAACCTACTCTCGAGAAGTCAGTAAAAATCAAGCCAGAAACTGACATCTTCATGATGACGTCAGTTAGTTTTTGCATGACTGAATACCACTGACAAACAACCACCTTGTCCCCTTTTGAACTTCAATGAAGAAAATAAAGAGAAGAGCCAAGTGTCTGACTGATATGTTATCACCGATATAGCAGACCGTCCGTGAGATTAACATGTGATTCAGTATTATGCTCACAAACCCTTCAAGGACTAGATATCAAACCAGACACGGTAGTATTATTCTATTTTTATTTCAAGTTACAAACTATATACATATATATCTTGTCTCTTTTCAATTGAGCTAAAAACTTTAATTTGTACAAATAAATAATTGCGTTCAAACTTTGTCGTGCATCGAAATAAACCAACAGGCTCGTCACGAAAGACATTTGCATAAAGTAGCGTTCACTTTATATCATAAAAACACTTGCTACAAATAAAACCCGATATACACAGAACAATAGAGAGATCAAATAATAGTCCACCTGACGACTTCTTGGGGTTTCGTTTATAGTCTCTTTTTATGCCTTTTGTCTTTCAATTTCACTTAATTTCCACAGTTGTTATTGCATAGTCAGTCACACAACACCGGACGCGTGAGCAATACAAAGGGACGTGAGCTAATTAAAATGTTTGAACGATGAAACTTCTTCGTTTGCTTAGCACATCCTGTCCTCCTATCAAAGTTTTTCAATGTAAACAGCTCGTATATCTTCTACAAATCTTCCACGCAATTCCTGATGTCTTTTCTGGTTCGCACGCAGTGCGTACGTGAAGGTGTTTCGATGCCGTGTTAGCAGAAGCTCAAGAGGTCACGCATTCGCTTTTTCTGCTCCCATCCCTCGTCAGTTTCCTCGATGGCTGCTAATTTAGGAATACACCACGAACTTTTTCTCCTTTCTTTACGTGTTTTCTTCGCTTCTGTTTCTTTTAGAGAGTTTTGAAAGATTCGGATCCACTCTTCCTTGTCGTCTTGGTTCTCTGCTGTAAACGTGAGCGATGTAGGACCATTGCCAATTCTCTCTCCCAATGGAGTGACTTCAAAACTTAAATCTGTGTTGATTTGGACTCGGAATTCATTCGATAGCCGCAGTACAGCGCATGGCTTTCTCCAAACTGAAGTCTCTTCATTGTAGAATACAACAAATGGGTCACTAACCCCCATGTACGCTACGACTCGTAGTTTCTGCTTGGTGGTACCGCATGACAACTCTTTAGAAAGCCAAAGAAATCCTGTTTTCGCTTCTGACATGTTCATCGTTTCTGAATGTCACAGTTGTGTGGTTCGTTCGCTGTCTTAATGTGTCTTACCGTAGGCAGGTCTTATTTATAGCCATTGGTCATTCAAACAGTCGCGCTACGTGTTTAATCATACATCACGTCATGAGTAGTTCCGAAACACTCGTAATTTATGCAAATATGTAGACGACTACGTCATCATTGGGATAAATTACGGAGGTCGAAAAACCTTGAATAAACAAGTAACCGATCGATAAATACAATACTTTGATTGAATTTCTAAATTTTTCGTAAATTGGTGCCGTTTTGGAGGTAAAACTGAAGCGAACTCGATCGATTGTATTGATTTTCGAGGGGGAAGTAAAACGGCGCAACACGGAAAGGCATACACTGCCAAAGGGAAATGCCTTTTTCCGGGACTTATTTAGTACTTTTAACAGCTGGTGACCTAGGTGACAAGTGATCAAGTCAATCCGTTTGAAAACAAGCCATTTAGACTTGAATACATTTCGCGTGGTGTGAAATTTCTAAACCCATACGCATCGACCAGCTTGAAACCCGTAACTATGAGCTAAAAACATTCGACTGAACTGAGAAACAAAACAATCAAACTAATTGAAAACGCGTCATAGCAGTAACACTGACAAGACGCGCTGTAAGAATTCACTCGGGCTTCCGTGCGTACCGTAGGAACACTGAACCTTACAATTGTAATCTAAAAATACTTTAATAAATGAATGAAATACGACTGTATTGGAATTGTAAAGCGTCGTTGAACTTTTGGAATATTGACGCTATATAAAATATTATTATTTATTATTATTATTATTATTATTATTTATTATTATTATTATTTATTATTATAATTATTATTATTGTGAAACATGACTGAACACATTTTATCGCCATACAGAAATAGTTTTACTATCAAAAAATTTCAGTCGACAATACCAGCTCCCAAGCAATACAGGCAGGTGTCCACGTGTCACGCAATACAAGCGCTCTAAAGCCAAAGGTGCCCAAGTGTCACGCAATACAGGCGCTCTAAAGCCAAAGGTGCCCAAGTGTCACGCAATACAGGCACTCTAAAGCCAAAGGTGCCCAAGTGTCACGCAATGCAGGCACTCTAAAGCCAAAGGTGCCCAAGTGTCGCGCAATACAGGCACTCTAAAGCCAAAGGTGCCCAAGTGTCACGCAATACAGGCACTCTAAAGCCAAAGGTGTCCAAGTGTCACGCAATACAGGCACTCTAAAGCCAAAGGTGCCCAAGTGTCACGCAATACAGGCACTCTAAAGCCAAAGGTGCCCAAGTGTCACGCAATGCAGACAGGTGCCCAAGTGTCACGCAATACAGGCACCCCTCTATTTTAAAAACCTGTAAACTATAGATACTATCGCTAAGTAAGATACGCCATGCCATGTCATTGGCCAAAAAAACGATTGACTGATAAATCATTTAGATATGATGGAAATGACTGAATGAATGGGAAAATGAATAAGTGAATGGACAAGACAAATTTAGAAACTGAAAAAATTCGATTTCCTGATATCTGCCGGCAGTAAACAAACTCACCTGCTCACGCAATGTGACGATCAAGTGTTCTATTTCTATTTTTAGCAATTATTAGCAACTATTGTCAGTTACGGAGAACAGGATAGCGCATCCGGCATGCATATAAATCCTTCGGCCAGTGGAGAAGTTGAAGCTGTTATGCAATAAATGTATCCACTGGATACGGAATTATCCAACAGATAGCATTACCCACTCTTAGAATAACCGCCGGGCTGGGGTCAGATATAAACAGACTCATCTAGTAAACACTACTACTGAAATTAAATATACAGTCAATGTCATTCCCAGATAATAATAATAATAATAATAATAACACTTTATTTAACGAGGAATTTACAGATAAAGCTATGCTTTTTTCCAATAATCTGGTCCTCCTAATGATAAATATAAATATATGCACAAACTTCAAATACGATTAATTCTAAATACTTAATACAAAATACTAAATCCTAATATACGCTAAAAAGATATTAACACTACAATAAATGTCACGTATCTCATCATATATTCGTTTTGCGTGCACGAAACAAGCAATTATTATGCACGTGGAGCTGATATAATTCAAAATATGAAGTATATATATCTATATTATATATCAAATAAAAACTTCAAAACGGTGGCTACTTGTTGGGAAAAGACCTGATTTTTGTGTGTGTTTTTAAATAAATTTATTTCAATTGACATGAGTCTCTTGTGAGAGAGAGGTTTTTTATCTCTAGAATATATATATTTGACTATGAATTGTCTGATTTTGATACAGAAATTCTAGTAGATAAGAATTTAAGAATTTATTTTATTTTGATCTATTTTTAGATCACATGTAAAGGTGTTTTATGTTCTAGTTATAGAGTTACTAGAGTGAAAAAATATCAATTGACGTTATTCGTTTCCGTTATTACCACTGCAAGGCTCGAATTAGCCTCCTAAAGCAGACCCGTGTCCAGGCTTCCGTTTTACTTCGCCGGACCACTAGGTCTGCTCAGATGAGCGATACATTCCTTTCCAGTGGATTAGCCAATCAGAACGAACCTCTTAAATCTGTGGTGGTGCGGACTTTGACCTCTATGGACTTCCACGAACAAACATCACGTGATCTGACAGTTCGTACTGGAGTTTGAAGAGTGTTTTCAAGCTAGCGATGTGATGTTTTCAAAATTCAACAGTTGAATATCCACCAGCAAAAGTCAATCGATCCGAGCGATTTATTTTGAACAAAAGGATTTGTTCGTCAACTTCCGACTGGTCATGGAAAGTCATTACTGATATATCAAGCATTGAAACTGATCTATGACAACGGTACACACGATTCTGGTCATTTATTCACTTTAGCAAAGCAACTTCTGCAGACAGACAAAGAGTAATACCGTATTCAAAATATTCTCGTATGTTGACGATATCCAAAGTACGGGACAAGAGTGCCAGTAAATTAACTTTCGTTCGTCCGAATATTTCCGGGTTTTCCTCTCCTTTGACTCACTTTTGGCACAAATAAAGCACAAGTCCTCGTTGATGATTTTCTTTGTAGTGTTATCATTATCTGTGGTCATTTAACCGGGTTTAAACATCATTGATCAGATTATGAATTTTTAAAAACAAGCTAGAGCTTTGCAACACGATATCTCTAAAAATAACTCAAGGCCTTGCTCAAGGTAGTCTCCCTCGCAGCCGTGCTAAGTGTCGTCACGCAACGCTCTCTCCCCTCAGACACGGCTGCTTACCCAAGCTAAACATTCCGTTCCAATTGTAAGTGTTTAGCCAATCATATCAAGTTATTCGATATTCATGTTCACTGGTTGTCAACAACTCGACACTCCCAGGCTCATGTTTCGTTGTTTATTTACCTAAGAACATTGCAAAGTTAGGAAATGAATTCACATACACGATTTACTAGTCTTCCTGGCAGCCGTGTTTAGTGTATTGGTTTAGTGTATTGCCCAGTTAAACTCTTTGATACTCGTTCATATGAAATTATTTCGCTGCAAGGCAAAACGCTTCGTCAATGGATGTCATCTTGTTTGTCACTGGTCTTTGGTATGTTCGGTATGGCGCGAACCTTGGCCTGTTTTCGGGCAAAGAGCTCTGATTGGCTAATTCTGTGGAACGGAATGTTTAGCTTGGGTAAGCAGCCGTGTCTGAGGGGAGAGAGCGTTGCGTGACGACACTTAGCACGGCTGCGAGGGAGACTTGAGGGGAGAGAGCGTTGCGTGACGACACTTAGCACGGCTGCGAGGGAGACTATGCTCAAGGCCGTGGGAACAGTTTTGGCACTGATAATACGAGTGATTTCATTGGCTAGTTCAATGGTGCGTCAAACAATTGGAATGGAATGTATCGCTCATCTGAGCAGACCTAGTGGTCTGGCGAAGTAAAACGGAAGCCTGGACACGGGTCTGCTTTAGGAGGCTAGGCTCGAATAGACGAAGAAGAAAAAATGGAAAAAAAAATTGAGAAAAAAAATCAACAACAACAGCAGCAAACGAACTCAACACAGCAACAACAACGACACTGACGGCGATCGCAATTAATCAAAAGTATACATGGCATTTGTATTGCATTTTATAACTGAGTTTATCATAAATATTTTATTGCATTTTATATTATAGATTATTCAAAGAAATAATGTTATCATAAACATATTTTTGTAAAACGATTGCTTTCTAAGATATTCAAGAAAAACATGTTGCAGTGTGACGTTACAAGGTTTATAAAGTACTTTGTTTCACTCAAATCCTCTAAATGTCTTTTGACTTTTACACTGGAAAAAGAAAAGAACATCAAATAATGTTTAGCAGTTTTTGCAGGCATAAGATGTGCACTAGTTTACTCAGCTAAAAGTTGTTTGATATCCTTTTCTTTTTCCAGTGTAAAAGTTAAAAGACATTTAGAGGATTTGAGTGAAAAAAATACTTTACAAACCTTGTGACGTCACACTTTGCAACATGTTTTTCTTGAATATCTTAGAAAGTAATCATTTTACAAAAATATCTTTATGATAACATTATTTCTTTGAATAATCTATAATATAAAATGCAATAAAATATTTCATTTCAGTTGCACTTTAAGGGTTACTTTTAGAAATATTTGAGAAATTGCGACGTCACTTGATTTCATTGAAATCATTGCAAATATCAATCGCTTTTAGCCGTAGAAAACGAAAATCACAATAAACACTTTGAGATAAATTAAAAGTACAAACAGAATACTTTAAATACCAAGAACGGTAGATGTTTTTTCCTCTTTATGTTGACGTTTTAAGGGCATAAAAATAATAATAATATTTTCGTTACTTTTGAGGCTATTAAACAGTGACGTCATCATGTTAACCCATGTATTCAGTTTCGAAAACATCTTTCAAAGTACGCACTAGTTTGACAGAATATTGATGTTTTCCTTAATACTACTACTAAAAAACCTACATGATTGGGCCATTCATAAGCGCTTGAAGAACAGCCGATACAAGAAAGACAAACAAGGAAAGAAAAACAAGATCAACCCATCACATCACAGTATGACCGATAGTAGCGGGCGATTTCATATCATAGCAAGCTATAGATTCGATGTAAATTTAGCTGAAATTGACCAAATCGAAACGCTGCGTTTTGATTGGTCAGGACCTGAATGAATGGCGTTATGTGTCCACGCAATCACCTACGCACTTTCACCTACGTATACGTAAGTTTCTGATACGCAGAGAGTTACGAAATAACACCGCCATCTGTACCAGATAATAACGGGAAGAACGAAAATCACGTCGTCCCTGTCATAAAAAAAAGAACAACAATCGTTACCAGCTTATACCAACAGGAGTTGACACAACATCAACCCTAAATCAGTTGTAGTCGTTAGGCGTAAAATTAGAGAATTTCATAGGTAAATTCATTGGCTGACGAGGGAATTCCACGTTGAATTCACGAGAAAAGGCGATATCGCACAAGTCAATGTTGTTGTTTTACGAAAACACTCAACAACATCAAAACTGCTGCTGTATTTTCATGCAATTCAGCTTTTCAAATGTCTTGATTTTAATCGCATTTTCAAAACAAAAAATCATTATTTATGTCTGTAAATGTTTTTATTTGTTCCTTTGTTAAGCAATCTCGATGTTTATTTGTTTTCTTGATGAGTAACAAAGACGAAAATCGAACTTAAACACAAAATTCAGCGCGAGCTTCCTGTATTTTCATGCAATTCAGCTTCAAAACCATGCAATTAGCCATTAACAAAACGAGCAGGAGACTGGGACCGAGTCCGTAAAACTAATTAAATAAGAAACTAGCAAAAATGGGCATCATTTTCTGAGAGAGCAGACCAAACTGAGCTAGTCTGGAAAGTTTGGTGAACTTCGGCTTAATATTAACGATGCTAGAGGGCATCAAATATGTCTATTTTCCCATACAAACTCTGTAAATTTTTGATGCTGTCCATCCAAACCATACATTCACTGTAAAATTTTGGAGGGACAACACAATTTCAAAAGCTTATAATTCCGACAGAATTCGCTCAAATCACATCAAACTTTGCACCGATGCTAATTTCAACATGCTTTTTCATGTCATAAACTTAATTTCGTAATTGCATTAATTCTAATAAACTCGTTCCCAGTCCCCTGCTCGTTTTGTTAATGGCTAATTCCACGCTGAATTCCCTCTCATCCGGTTTGCTTCTCAGCGGCCAATCAGCGCGCGAGTTTCATATGAGCTATGGGATTCTAAGCGTTAGACGCAAACAAAATTAACCGTAAAGAAATGTTCTAACCATGTTCATTGAATTTTCACGTCTGAACTCATGCGAACTCACGTAAAAACGTCAACTGAATTTTAGCCGTTAAGCGTATAAGCTAAGCGTATAAGCAGGTTTTATAGGGGTGTGGTGGGTGTTGATTTTATGTAATAATGACATTTTATAAGCATGTAGTGTATTTCAGTGAATATGATTTCTGCTTTACATACATATATATATACCTATTTCAATAAAGCGGGTTGTCAAGGACATATCAGTCTATGGGCGATAGGTTATACGTCGTTCCAAGACCGAACTGCATTATGGTAACAGCTTGAATGGCATGTATGCCAGAAATATTTCATAAAATTCGATTCAAAATTTGTATTTGCATGTTGAAATTGAAATAGGTACGATATCATACAGACTTCATACCTTCAGTTAGCTATTCAATAAGTTACCATAATGCAATTCGGTCTTGGAACGACGTATAACCTATCGTCTATGGACCTTTTTTGAAATAGGTGTATACACACATACATTTTATTGGACACTCCCCATAGGGATTTTCAGACCAATTTACAGACAATTCGTGACCGCACGGCACAGAGAGACGGAAGCAGAAATTGATTTGTTACTAGCACTTCCGGTATGAATCTACTTCCTACCGGAAGTAGAAAGTGGGCACGGAAAATGACACTTTAAAAAAAAGTATATATCAAAAGCGGAATAAAACCACAGCTCGAGACAATCTATTCTCATCCAGATAAAGTACAAGAAAAGAAACTGACCCATATAAGGAAATCGTGTATTGGGAACTACATGAGACGTGAGACGTGACGTCATAATTCAGCAATATTACAGCTCATTTCAGTTTTTGAGGTCAGCTCAGAGGAAGAGAACAATATGCTTAATAAAAACATGACAATATAATGGAACCATTACAACTAGCATTCAATCAAATATATTGCCATTGTTTGTGAGCGACTAACACTCGTAACAGTATATTTATACTATAAAGTTAAATATTGCAAAAATAAAATCATTGTCTTTTTCAGGACAAATATCGTAATTTCTAAAGAAAACTCGGCTGAAAAAGACTAAAAAAAATAGTTAGTCATACACAGCAAGGAACCTTAATAAAACATTATAGTATTTTGTCAAAATAGATAATAGTAATAATTATGGTATGAGAGATGAGATGGTATGAGATGAGATGGTATATGATAACAGAGTATAGCATAGTATGAACTATCACGTACATATACGTATGAAAAATCGGAAAAACAGTAGTTCACAAAAGGATGTTTGACGAAGAAAATCGTGTAAATAATTGCGAAGAAAACGTCAGAAAACACATGATTGATGTCACTACATAAGAAACAGGGGAAATATATTGTAATAGTTTGTGAAATGATGGCAGCCGAAGCGTTTCAAAACCAGTATGTGTATATAGCTGTATTTGTCAATTACTGGTGCAATATTAACATATATTATTTAAAAAATTAAATAAATATACGGTCACGATTACACTTTAAAATAGTTGCAGCTGTCTCAATGTCTACATACGAGAATTATAGCTAGTGTAAAATACGTAAGTAGAGACATGTACAGTCAATATAGTAGTGTGAATGAGCAATATTGGATGAGTTGTAATTTGACTTTCTTCTCGTTTCTTTTCCTTCCCTGCACTTCCCTTCCCTTCCCTTCCCTTCCCTTCCCTTCCCTTCCCTTCCCTTCCCTTCCCTTCCCCTTCCCTTCCCTTCCCTTCCCTTCCCTTCCCTTCCCTTCCCTTCCCTTCCCTTCCCTTAATTTCCCTTCCCTTCCCTTCCCTTCCCTTCCCTTCCCTTCCCTTCCCTTCCCTTCCCTTCCCTTCCCTTCCCTTCCCTTCCCTTCTCTTCTTTTCCCTTCTCTCCATTCCGTCCCTATGTTATCAGGAACAGTCAAGAATTGCAGGAAAAAGCCGGACGATGAAGGAAATTTATTAAAATATTCAATAAATATTTTAATACTGGATGAGACCGCCGACAGGATCAATTTCGCTTCAAGCTATTAATTATTACTAAGATGGTCTAACAAATTATATTTAAGTAATAAAGGCCCTTCGTTTTTAATAACAAGTAGATTGAGGGACGATGATAAGTTAGTTTTATTATTATGTACTATTATTTCTTGAGTTAGAATATGGGTGTCAGACTAGCTCGAGAGCGTAGAATATTATCGTATTCATCAACGTTTCCCCAAAGCGCAATGGCAACAAACGCAGCGGATAAACCCGATTTCAGTCGGTCGCTAGCTGTAGGGTGCCTGCCCTAAACGACCTGTAGATGAGGTAGATGGGAGATTATCTTATAGATGGAATCACCTGTCTAGATCTCCTCAACAGTTTCTTGAAACATAGTTAATAACAATGGTTGAAAGCAATGATGGCTTAACTGGCGGTTAGTGCGAGAGGTGCCCGGTTCGATTCTTCATACTTCACATCCTTGTTTCGACTTCCCTCTAATCCGTGTAGCTGCAGCTTTAAATATACCCGTAAGAGGAGCACTGATGGAGGGAGGGGGTAAAAGGGCGCACCGTCCGCTTCCTGGGAGAACAGTTTCGAAGAACGACCGAAGGGGTTACGGACGTTAAATATCAGTACCTTTACGTTTATCTTAGCCAAATAAATATATCATGGCATCGTAAAACATCGTAAAATAGGAAATAATCACAACTAGGATGTGATCAACTCCTGAACTTCCTGAAGGAATATTCTTCTTCTCTCAGTGCCCGAGAGGCGTAATTTCCGTCGGAAGAATTGTACGGCAGAATGCGCCAGATTTCCGCCAGTTGTTGTCACTGAAAAAATCGGCAGCAGAATCGGTTCTATAGAATGACAATTTGGGGAGCAATCCCTGCAGATTTTTGCTAGTAAGGCATCATTTTCCTCTTGAAAGGTCAATGAAGACAACTTCTCTTGATATGGAAAGGTACTTCTTTGAAACCCACGAATGTCGCCATCACGACATAAACTCGTGTGGCCAGAAATGGTCTTTGTAATTTCTTTGATGCCATTTTTTTTTGAGAAAAACATTAAAACTGATAACTTCGTTTTTTTTTTCTCGTGCTGAATAACTAGTATCCTTTCCCCAGAAGAGACAGTTTATAACTAACATGTATACGCATTGGTGAAGTGTCTGCGTTTGAGAGGAGTAAGTTTCTTATGGAGTACAGTAATCCAGGATCATGACGACTCCACACCTCCAAACTGTGAACTAATTATGACCGCGCGAAGCGTTGGTTTTCAGCGCGCTTTCTTCGATGCAGCACACCCTTGGCATGGTGTCTCGGAAATATGTCAGTAAAAAATATGGTTTGGGCTGCCTGTGGTGACCGGTAAAGTCCTCCAAAAACAACAACGAAAAAGACGAATAGATTATGGAAAAACTATGACAAGTCATTTTAAATAAAAAAATACAACACATACAACACAGTCACATTGCGCATTTGATCAATTATCTCGTAATAACGCATTATTCATAATTACAAAGACAAGCGGTAACTAACAATAGCATAAGACAAAAGGTCATTTTCACAACGCGTTAATTTGCATTCGCGTGTCTCCCATAGCAACCATTCAACCAATTAGCGTCGCCAAGCTTGTTGAATCCAAAAGTCCGAGACACAACACGCTTTGCAAAATCGCTCGGTCTTTGAAGGTTGACTTTGAATTTGAATTTTACAAAGAAAGACAAGAGGTTTCAAGACGATTAATCTGATATGTTGAGGTTATAACCGCAACAGAAAGTCACACACAAACCCAAGAGATAAACACTCAACTCGGAGGTTTTCAAGTTACAGTGTAAAAAAGACATTTAAGCTTAATCATGAGGCAATTCACGCAAGAACAACAAGAAGACGATCTGATCAGAAGTACAGTGAAGAATCCTCCCTGGGGCACTGAGCCTCAAACACCTAATACGGGTAGGCACGGCTTTAGTATTACTCTCTTATAAAAGGAACTATTAGCTGATGATATCATACTTGCTTGGTACCAGTGCATCAGTATTAACTAACTGCCTTACTGATAAAAAGAGAAACTTTGATGCAGTAATTATTTCTAGTAAATAACTAGATTACCATCAATCTACAAGTCTCTCAGCTATAGTAACTGCATGTTAGCTTTAGATGTTGGTAACTATTTACTATGAAAGCATTATAATGCTGTTAAATGTTTATAATTATTTAAGTGCTTTGAATGATGTGTTTATAGCATCAGCAATTAGAACGAAAGGCTTTCCATGGACAACTTATTCAAGAGACTATGAAGGAGCTCCAGGATCCGTTGCTGCGCCACAGAGGTAAAGCAAGTTAAACCGAGACAAACACAGACACATTATTCTGACGAAAATACTTAAACCTGAATTTACATATTCTTAATAGATTCTATATTAGAGCAGATGTAGTGTGAACAGCTTAGATCGGTTTATTATCTTTCTGTCAGTGATTGAAACTCGTTTTCTCTTAAGCTTGTTTTGAATATCGTGATTGTGAAGGATTTCGAGATGCATCTAGCATTATCAAGTTTCTACTCATGCACGCAAACTACGTATAAAGTTACAGTGTCGTACGAGAAAGGTCAACACAGAACAGAGAAGCTGCAGCTAATTGGGTTGCATTGAAGTGTATTGTAGTGACAATTATTCCTACCAGCTGCAGTTGCTATTGCTGGCTGGTGTTTTTCCAAGACGAGTTTTTTCTCTTCCAGTTTTCTTCATTTTCCCTTTCAAACTTAAAATCAGCGTCAAATCAGCGTCTTTGAGCTAATTTGAACTTCACGCTACTGTAGTTGCCTCGGTAGCTCAGTGGGTAGAGCACCTGTCATGAAATCGGGGTGTCGTGGGTTCGAATCCCGCTCGAGGCGTCTGATTTTTTCCGAACATTTGTTCTGTATATTCTCCATCAGTTTTCATTTCTATACATATATCATAGTTCTTATCAGAAACTTAAAATCAGTGCGACATCTCACAAACTAGAAATATAAATATCACAAACAGATATCAATACACGACACATTATACGATGGACAAGTCACACAAAGATTTTGAAAAGTAAAAGTTTGTATTCACTGTTGTATTGAACAGAAAATCAGGCCCGTAGCCAGGGAGGTGCACGGGGTGCGTTCGCACCCCCCCCCCCCCCCCCCACCCCCACAGACCCCAAAGGTCCACATTTTTTGGGGAAAGGTCCACTATTCACTGGCAAACTAAAACCGACTGCACTCTCTTTCCACCGTGAACGAACCGCGCGCCAAACTTGTCCATGCACATCCATTATAACTTTGAATTTGACTTAGAAGAGGTGGTAAATCTGTTTGCCACCAAACACCCACGGAGGCTGGATCACAGGCAACCCAATACGTTTGTAAGGGAATGTATGGGGATTTAAAATATGCCGTATTTTATTTGGAAATAATTAATAAAAGTTTGTCAACTTTACCTGTTGTGTCATTCTGTTAAATAAATCCCTATTAAAATTCTCCCTAAACTGCACACAAGAGTCAAAAATCAATAGAATGATATACAACACAGGTAAAGTTGACAAACTTTAATGAAATATTTCCAAATAAAATACGGCATATTTTAAATCCCCATACATTCCCTTACAAACGTATTGAGCTTGGGTTGTCTGTGATTAAATGGGACTGACTGGGAATGGCCATTTTTTTTTACAATGGGAAAATGGATTGTACCACTGGGACTGGGATTTTGCTAATGACTCTGGGAATTTCAAAACCACTTTGGGAATGGGAAAGCGTATTGCAAAACAGCATATTATTATAAGCCTTATACATTTTTCAATATACATTGGTTTGCCGAGACAGTGTAGGAAGTAATTAGCAATACGCGTAAATCACAAATAGCTCTTGGAGAACGCTGGAAATAGCATTTCCGAGCCGGCTCTAGATTTCAAAAATTTAGCGGCTCGCGCCTACGGCGCTTGCTAAACGTCCCCCACCACTTATTTTCCATTTCCTACGGCTCTGCAACGATATTATCCTTGCTGTGATAGACGAGGATGAAGCTGCACAACAACACAACACGCTCGGGAAGAATCATATAAAAGAGCCTAAATTGATAAATTTTTTTTTGCAACCATTTATTATTCCACTTTTCAGGTCAAATAAGCAACCAAGAGACGGTTTTTAATACTTTCAAAGCAAGGAAGTCTTCAAATTTTCACACTTAGAAATCAAACATAGTGAAAAAATTTACAATTGCGACATATGAGATCAGGAAATTGTTAGAAATACTAATAATGGTCACAAAGCGAGATATCGATACTGGGACTTCAAATGTACGATGGACAAGTCACACAAAGATTTTGCTCCCTTCAAACCCTCTATGAAAAGCATTTTGTATTCACTTTGTTGTATTGAACTGAAAATATTAATAATTTTGGGACCGTTTCTTGCAGCCGGTGTAGTATTATAATCTGAAACCTATGCTGCCACCATACGCGACCACGGAGCACAGATCGAAATATTGTTCTTTTTTTACTAAAGTCTTCACAAATTCTAGCCCTTCACAGACTATTAAATCATGGTTTTTGTAGCAGACATTTTGCGGCATTGTATGGGGGCTAGGCCTGTTGTTGTTGTTGCTGTTCAGTCCTCTTCGCTAGAGTTTTGTTGTGTTGTTGTTGTGGGTGGCGATGCAGTTCTAGTCAGTTTGGCTAACGGACAAATTTGGTTGGCTGGTTGGTTGTCACTGTTGTAACTGGTGACTGTCCTTGTTGTTGTCTGTGCTGATGTTGTTGCGTAAATTATTAAAAGTTTTTTGAGTTCATGACTCCATTAGAATGAGAACAGCCGATCATCTGCCAAGATCATGGCCATTTGAACGCTCACACTACGCAGGAACCTTCAGAACTCCACAGTATGCGTACAGTCGACACAGCGTACCGACGCCAATCGAAGTGCACAGACGAAATAATCCCCATCCACGCCTTACTGACCCATATCAGTACCCAGATAAGGTGAGCAATATAATAAGGTACTCCTTCCACCTCACCCACATCCACGCCTTACTGACCCATATCAGTACCCAGATAAGGTGAGCAATATAATAAGGTACTCCTTCCACCTCACCCACATCCACGCCTTACTGACCCATATCAGTACCCAGATAAGGTGAGCAATATAATAAGGTACCCCTTCCACCTCACCCACATCCACGCCTTACTGACCCATATCAGTACCCAGATAAGGTGAGCAAAATAATAAGGTACCCCTTCCACCTCACCCACATCCATGCCTTACTGACCCATATCAGTACCCAGATAAGGTGAGCAATATAATAAGGTACTCCTTCCACCTCACCCACATCCATGCCTTACTGACCCATATCAGTACCCAGATAAGGTGAGCAATATAATAAGGTACCCCTTCCACCTCACCCACATCCACACCTTACTGACTCATATCAGTACCCAGATAAGGTGAGCAATATAATAAGGTACCCCTTCCACCTCACCCACATCCACGCCTTACTGACTCATATCAGTACCCAGATAAGGTGAGCAAAATAGTAAGGTACCCCTTCCACCTCACCCACATCCACGCCTTACTGACCCATATCAGTACCCAGATAAGGTGAGCAATAGTAAGGTACCCCTTCCACCTCACCCACATCCACGCCTTACTGACCCATATCAGTACCCAGATAAGGTGAGCAATAGTAAGGTACCCTTTCCACCTCACCCACATCCACGCCTTACTGACCCATATCAGTACCCAGATAAGGTGAGCAATATAGTAAGGTACCCCTTCCACCTCACCTACATCCACGCCTTACTTACCCATGGCAGTACCCATCCATGCCTTACTGACCCATGGCAGTACCCATCCATGCCTTACTGACCCATGGCAGTACCCATCCATGCCTTACTGACCCATGACAGTACCCATCCATGCCTTACTGACCCATGGCAGTACACATCCATGCCTTACTGACCCATGGCAGTACCCATCCACGCCTTCCTGACCCATGGCAGTACCCATCCATGCCTTACTGACCCATGGCAGTACCCATCCATGCCTTACTGACCCATGGCAGTACCCATCCACGCCTTACTGACCCATGGCAGTTGTGACAAGTCTAATCTTGTGGCTTCATTTTTCAGACATATATTGTGTGGAAGAACAATCTTTCAACCGAGCCGCCACGGGAAGTTAAGTCCGAACCTATCAACATTCTACAGAATAATAAACATCGCTGGTTTTCTACGACCTACAAATCGACATTTGATGGCAAACCACTCGGTAAGTTACAGCTTGGAATTGAATGCGCACTAGCTCTACTGTTCATGCGCACAAAAAAAAAATTTCGCAATTGTTTTCTCAATCTCATTCCTTATGGTCTGCGACAGTGAAACGAAGAATCGCAGGCTCTGGAACCGAGTGTGTTTGTTTTGAGAAGCGTTATACAAGTGTACGGTAGTCGCAGTATACTGTCATCAGCACGCGCGGTTACAGCTAATTTACGTCACGCGTGACCAGTAAATCGGAACTTTGAAGTCTAGACTCGAGTCTCGAACATTCAGATATAACAATCAAATCTCCACGAATATATCTATAAGAAAAAAGTATCAGATATCTGTTTACTCAGGCTGTTGTGATTGTAGAGTAAGTAGGCTTAGCTGGCACAAATTTTCATCCAAGTTAATTTAAATTTTATGAACGTTTTTGAGAAAATATTTAGTGGAGATTTGAATTTTCTGTCTGGATGTCCGAGACTCGAGTCTAGACTTCAAAACTTCATTTGAATGTTCCGATTTACTGGTCACGCGTGACGTAAATTAGCTGTAAAGCTGCCAATTGCCGCATTGCAATTTGAAAACTACAACTAAATGAGCGATTGAATTGTTCTCCTTTTCCAGTCCATCAAAGTTATAAGCGCAACAATCCATGGAAGCCTGAGCGATTTCGATCTGATCCTAAAGGTATGTCGTAATCATGTAATTTACCTACTTCCAAATAATGGACAAAGTAAATGCTTTTGTAGAGGAAATGTTTTTTATCAGGATTGAGAAACTTGTTTTGTGGTCTAGACTGAGAGTTAGTTCAAGGGATCCTACCATGCGCGCGCATCGTTATCACCAGGATTTACTAGCTTTACTAGCTTGAATCTCAGTCGTTCTCAGCTCTCTCTCCATGACACTCGGCGAATGTCAGGGAGAGCGACATGGCCGACTGAGATTTAGACTGGATCACAGTCAGATCTAATGTAGCCCACGCTTCTTTTAAGTCGGTTTTTGTCCTCCTTTCCTGCACCCCTCCCCTTGTGAAAACCTGCACTTCAAGCTAAAAGCAACAATTATTGGTTTTACATAAATACTCTGTAAATCATATTGTATCGTAGCCCAGACCCCCGCTCTGCAATGGCAGACCACGACAACACATGACTACAGGGGAGGCTGTGCCAGACCGTCGACGATGGAGAGGTAAGCATATGTCGATCTACACCTCCCCTTACACACAACAACAACAACAAGAGCTTCATTACCATAAACTATAAACTAATAAAGTTACATGAACAGATTCAGATACAATATCTGACACAAGTGTCAAGGTCATAGAAAGACGAAATTGACCTTGAACAATCCTTTGCACATCCTGGCAACATAAGCCATCTATTCGTTACCCTCCTCTCTCCTGTCCCCTACATCTTTTCCTTTCCTTCTACCCACCCCTCGTTTCCCTTCCCCTTCCCCTGCTATACAACTACGCACGTCATGTCGAACTTTAGTATCACGCACGCGCAGAGCCAGAAGACATGATTCAGAGCTAAGGCCTTGTTCAAACGAGAACGCAAGTTTATTTGCGGCAGCCTTCGTTCGTACCGTTCAAACGAATCGTAAGTCACCTCAACAAGTGAGCATGTTACCGGAAATCACCGTAAGATGATGCGGTTCAAACTGTTTTGCGTTGACTTGTGTTTTCGTTTGAACAGGCCTATAAGAGACAACTTTGAGAATGATAGCACGGTACTGTTGAAAAGTGATATTTTACTTACTGTAAGGAATCGGCTTCAGGATGTCCCCGCGTCTGCATCAGTCTTGCTTTGGCATCTTGCCCAATTCTAGGATGGAGAACATCCTACTACGCATGTGCAATGTCCAGAGTAGCGAACGTACTGATGATAGACTTTGTTTCATTTTCACAGGCCACACGACATGTCTTGGAGTAACCTGGGTCTGTGAAGCCAAAACTATTATCAACAACGTGGAATTCAACGAACAATCGAATATAACAAACATTTCAACGTAAAACTAATGGTTTCTCAAAATAAACCCACTGCAATACCGAAGTCAGTTTACATAGTTTACGTAAATCAACGAAGCGACTAGTAGTAAACTGCAACCCAACTTGTTTTGAGCCCCGGAGTGACCAGAGGTTTGGCATTACTATCTGTATTACGATACTCGCCGAACCTCTGGTGCCTGGTCAAGAAAGTCAACAAATTTCTCAGTATTGCTTCTTATCTAGTATTGAAAACCTCTTTTAAATGAACACTTTAGCATTCCGTCTTCAAGGGCACCGCCCGGGTCGCTTAACACAGTTTGGACTGCATTCGACAAATGTAGACTTACTAAAGTACCTGAATCACAACCTTCCATAGAAGACAGACAGTAATAGGTGAAATTTCAAACAGACTCCAAGAGTATAGGGAAAGGGGAAACTTCTCTCTATGCTCTCTAGTATAGCGTTAGCACGAATGCAGATGTCAATCAAGGTTGGACTTCACTATAGTGTGTGATATCGCTGAATCACCGAATCACAAAAGCTACACAATTTTTGTAATTTTTAGAAATTTTGAATGTAAAAATGTATTGTAATTCTTGCAAGTGGTGAAATAAAAATCTTTAAAAAAACCCTTTAGAAAACATATTTGCACCTCACCTAGCTGTCGCAAAGCTTAAAAGTGTTTTATGAAATTTATACTAAATTTCATTTGCGCAGTCGATTTTTATGATAAATGAAGTCACTAATTGTGTCTATAATTGATATACCTGTTTTTCACTTAAACCGACGATATCTAATTAACAATTAGATTACGAGTTCGAGTTTTCTATGAGTCAATAGTCAACGATGCGCGCAGCGTCGAGTTGACTATTTGAACTCATAGAAAACGAGAACGACGGAGTAGTCTAATTGTTTTAGTAGAAACCAACTAGCATACTACCTTCGAATTTATACCAATATTTATTGATTTTTCGCTTTGTTTTTGTTCAAAGCGCCGGCTTTTTCGTGACTCACTATCTATCAATGTGAACAGCACATATGGTAAGGCACGTAATTAGCACTCCATACGTTTTGACAACGTTCCTCCCTCGACGTACTGAAATGACGTTAGCCAATCGTGAGTACGTTAGCCAATCAGATTGCAGGATTCGTGATAATATGCTAGTTGGTTTCTACTAATATTAGTTAGTATAATTACACAGGTGAATAAGGATTACGTCATATGTTGCCATGGTCACCGCTACACATCTACGAAAATGACACTTTAGGAACTTTTCTAAACATACAAAACGAGAAACAAAATTCGGTTTGAAGATAGAGTTCTACAATATGATCGAATGTATCACTCATCGAAGGAAACATTTAGTGGACTGAAGGCGTTAAAATGGCGGCCAAATGTAAAACTACTCGATTTATGTCTACTGTCGTTACTTTTGCAAATGTCTCTGATATTCACTTGTATAGTTACTGTATACTACATTCGTTGGCGAGGTAAATGTTCTCCAATAATCATGAAGGCCGAGGCGAATAATTGTTAAATAATAATAAAGAATTTCTGGTAGCGCAGACTCTCAGGTCTCGTCCAAACCTAATACAGTCGAACCTCTACTAACGACCACCTCCCCACACCGGCCACCTCTCTGTAACGACCAGGATTTCTTGTCCCGACCACCAGCAAGCCCATACATTTATTTGTTTTTAAAACCTCTACACAACGACCACCTCTACACGACGGACACACAATTTAGTCCAGCGGTGGCCGTTGTGGAGAGGTGCGACTGTATACCATTCTATGTGGAAACGCCGGATTTTTTCCTCCGTTTTGTCCTTCTGTCCACCGTCTCCACACATATAAACGATCGAAAACGGAGTTTTTTCTCGTGTCAGCGAAAAGTTCCCTTGCAAACGAAAACGCCTACCTGTGGACGGGACGTTATTGCACCCTTTTCATTGGACGGCACACAGACAAGACTACCACAACAGATCATGCATCACCAACACCTGAAACAGTTATGTATATAATACTTAATACTTTATTTAGACACGTAGTCACCTAAGAGCTACAAAGCTCGTTAAAACGTGAACGTGGAGAAAAAAAATTTATATATATATAACAAAAATATAAATATAATATACTTTTAAAAATTTAAATGTTAAATTAAATATCCTAATATGTAGCACTACCACTAACACTAACACAGCCATCAACAATAATTATCACAGAAACATCTAGTTATATCAGCTGTGAGGACCACCTGAAAATCATCGATCAAGGTAACGGTTATACCCTCGTTTACATAAAGTTGGGCAACTGCGGCAAATGCGGCTGTCGACAACAATCACAACAAACAAGCAACACAAGGTATTCAACAAAACTATTGTGAAATTGGAAATGATTTCAAAGAATGATGAACGAACCGTGACAGTTCTGCAAATGAGTTCTTTAGCCGACTCTCCAACACAGTCGCGAGCCAATAAGATACAAGACATCGCCTTTGATGTCAAAAGTTTATTAATTTCCAATTGAGGCATATAAGAGCCATTCACAGTACAAAATTAAAACCCGTGAATTTCAATGCAATAACAAAATAATTAATCGAGATGTTGCGCGTCATCACACATCCAAAATCCATTCCTCGCAGCGTGCATCGAGTGTGCTTAATCCTTGGCAAACAAAAGACAACGATTATTGAGTACACAATCACACTTCTTGTTTCTTACCAACTGCACATAACTACAACAGTTCGTGACACGAACATAGCACACATATTCCCCAGTTGTTCAACTGCTTATACACCATGTGGTTTTCAGACGTGCAAGCCTAACATGGCCTAGTGGTCGATGTTAACAGGGTTGCCAGGGTTTCAGTGCTGACACAATGCATAAGATTCAAGCATCGAGTGACAACTATTTATTCTCCGAGGAGGTGAATGAACACAGTGAGTATGTTATATATATATACATTTGGCACATGATTAACGATATTATGGGCGACGTTCTCTTGTGTGTATCATATATATATATACGAAGCAGTCGATTAAAGTACTCAAGTTTTAATGAGATTGTTGTGTCGAAATAACCCTATTACAATGACAAGTTTCTGTCTGACACTCAGTAGAATACGACCAACACTTTATATAAAGAACTCGATAACTTTCGATCAGCTTAACTGACTTGATCAACAGTAAATGTACTCGTTTATATATATAAGTTGTACTGGACTCATACAAAACTTTGAGGTTCTATAGGGATGGTGTCATTGACTAGTGGTTTGGTCATGTAAATTGAACTAACGATCTGCACCTGGACAAACCGCACTTGTTTCCTGGATACGTGGATAATAAGTGGTTTGCAACACAAAATACCAAATCAGAAGATCACGCGAATGTGAAGAAAAGACATGTCATAAAAATGAACTTTCAGGATCAAAGGTTTCATTCGTTCATATACAAACTGGTCAAATTTGATCAACGCGTCAAAAACACTAAAATTAACACATTTGTATATGATTCACAGCAAAACAGAACCGGTTGTTACTGAGAAGTTTTCTCATCTTTACACTGACTGACAGATAATGAAATCCAAAAATCTGTTTTCTCACCTAGAGTCAATGGCAGACCTGGTTTTCGATACTAGTCAAACGTAGTTCCTACTGAGTCAGATCAATAAATCGGCCAAGGTTTGTTTACCGAATTAAAACTTCAAAAGATTAGTTTGACTCGTCACTTTAATTTGTGATCGAAGTTGAAGAATTGAGCCACAGTTTATGGTCTTCAAGAATACTTTTTTCACATTGTGTTCTCATACTAAAACATCACTGATCAGTTTTCCAGAAATACACTGCATGCAGCCGGCTTTGAAATTTATTGCCATGACTTTAGTCGCCTCTCTCAAACTAATTGAAGTCTATTTATTTATTGTCCACTTTGTTAATCAATGTAGCCTCTTCAGGCCCACAAGGGCTACGTTTTGACTATCCTTGAGCGTTCGTTGTCAGATCACTACACTGCAACCATCTCAAACTCATCTCCTCAAACTCGGCTATCTCAATCCTCGGCTATCTCAACTGACGAGAAACAATACTGACCACTCATTCTATTTTCCTGGGAAACGCTGCTTGGTTATTTCCAACTCCTGCTACCTGGAATAGTGTTTGCTTCCCTTGACAGTTCGAAATAACGAAGTCCCCGGCGCTGTATTACCCATTCTGCAACTCTTGTAAAACAGAGTGGAGTAGGTGGAAACTTTCAGTTTGTTCAGGAAAAAAGCCAAGAAAAAAGAGACCAGAAGATAAAAATGAAACCTGCTCTCGAACTTGCTCAGTACAAATTACTGAACTGACTGCAGTTCAAATAGACTGAAAAACTCATCACATAATTCTGAGAAAAGAGACCAGAAGATAAAAAACTAATGTAACTTATCACATAATTCCTGCAGTCAGTAACTCATGGAAAGTATAGCATGTCAGATAATCGTGCTTGATTCCGTAAAAAAAACAGTGTCACATAGAGAACAGAGTTAGAGGACAGACAAGAGGATTGAAGATCAGAAGATCTTGATTTATTCAAAAGGTAAAAATTGTTTGGACTTCATCTCAGGCTATACTTTCTGTTGTAGATAATAAATCAAGAAAGATATCTAGGTGTCCCAATACCCGGTCAAGCAGTACCTTTTCCAACTCCTGTGGAAGTAACTGTACCAGGAAAAGATCCTGTGCAATACATCGATGGAATTTGGTGGCTCAAAAGATACAGGTAAAAAAACAACACACTCTCACATAACTCACACACACCAGAGTAGTAGTGATAAGTCCAAGATAATTAATAATATTATATATTACTGTCAAGTACTGCTTACAATGGTCATGTTGCATGGTTTTCACGTAGCAACGAAAGCATTAGCGCAAGCACAAAAGGCCGGCCGTATATTGTCTGTGAAACTGACAGATTCAACGCCCGCAGGCATAAGCACAAGCATGAGCACAAAGGATTAATAGCTTTCCACTTCTTGTGCGTGCCTGGTGCGCTTATGCTTGCATCGTGTCCGTTTTCACATGACAAGCAAGTTCTCAGTTCTGTTAGTGTCACATAGTATCTATGCTCGTGTCACTAGTACTATAGGTGAAAACATGGCACAACCATCCCCTAGCCTTGCTAGTTTTAAAAGTTCTTTATAGATTAATAGTATTCATTATATATTTAATATTACAATGTAACACGGCTCTCAGGAAGAGCATTTATTTTAATGATGTAGACACCGTGTGAAAATAAAGATGTATTAGTTATTATTATTATTATTATTATTATTATTATTATTATTATTATTATTATTACAACTGACGGGCTGTGATACCTCTCGTAAATCTGTGGATATTGATAGTTATAGTCATGGTTGTGTCTCCATAGCAACCACTATGAACAGTTCCCTTAGTTACGTGGCTCGCTTTCCTTGACTTGAATTGACATACGACCGTTAAGCATTGAAACATACTCACAATTCACTTCAGTTGAATTATAAAAAAGCAGAATAGTAACAGGTGCACTGCAGTAGCTAACCAACATTGTATGATCTTCAACAGGATGGGGAAGTTATGCCCAAACAGCAGATACCGGCCAGAGAACGGCGACAGACCTTGTGCAGTGTCGCCATTAAGGTGATGAACCTAAAGTCCTCAGACCTGGCGGTGAACAAGGAAATCAAGAGACTACAGAAACTACAAGCACAGATCGATAAACAAGAATACAAACAAATTCAGGAGGCAAGAGAAGTTGCAAGAAAGATTAGAAATCGTGAGCTTCTTGGGGATTCAAAATCACTAGACGTTGGTGATTACAGCAGTAAAATAAACATGCTCGATAGTCAAGGCAAAATGATACCGGTAAGAATTCAGTTGTATTAGAATATCGTTATTATTAGTTATTTTAATTAAAGTTATATTTGGGTGTAAGAACGTACTGTCTGGCTAAATTACTGGAAAAATGAAAGAAAATTCCTCTGAAACCAAATACGGCAATAATGCAGGTGGTTACTCGGTGGAAAGAGGTGCGACGGGTCGTTTAATTGATGTCCGTCAAGGATGAAAATACCGTTAAAACACGTTTTCGAAAGATAAGGATATGCGTACATCATCAGGAGAATCATTGGAAGACACTAGACAGAAGAAGAAGAAGGAGAAAAAGGAGAGACTTTCCCTTTTCTGAGAAGAAAAAGGAGAGACTGAGAAGAAAAAGGAGAGAGACTGAGAAGAAAAAGGAGACTGAGAAGAAAAAGAAGTGAGAAGAAAAAGGAGAGATGAGAGACTGAGAAGAAAAATTTTTAGCTTGCTGAGAAGAAAAAGGAGAGACGCGAACTGAGAAGAAAAAGGAGAGACTGAGAAGAAAAAGGATCCTGAGAAGAAGACGACTGAGAAGAAAAAGGGATCTGAGAAGAAAAAACGAGAGATGAGAAGAAAAAGGAGAGATGAGAAGAAAAAGGAGAGACTGAGAAGAAAAAGGAGAGACTGAGAAGAAAAAAGAGAGACTGAGAAGAAAAAGGAGAGACTGAGAAGAAACTGAGAGAGACTGAGAAGAAAAAGGAGAGACTGAGAAGAAAAAGGAGAGACTGAGAAGAAAAAGGAGAGACTGAGAAGAAAAAGGAGAGACTGAGAAGAAAAAGGAGAGACTGAGAAGAAAAAGGAGAGACTGAGAAGAAAAAGGAGAGACTGAGAAGAAAAAGGAGAGACTGAGAAGAAAAAGGAGAGACTGAGAAGAAAAAGGAGAGACTGAGAAGAAAAAGGAGAGACTGAGAAGAAAAAGGAGAGACTGAGAAGAAAAAGGAGAGACTGAGAAGAAAAAGGAGAGACTGAGAAGAAAAAGAGAGACTGAGAAGAAAAAGGAGAGACTGAGAAGAAAAAGGAGAGACTGAGAAGAAAAAGGAGAGACTGAGAAGAAAAAGGAGAGCGAAGAAGAAAAATGAGAGAGAAGAAGAAAAAGGAGAAACTGAGAAGAAAAAGGAGAGACTGAGAAGAAAAAGGAGAGACTGAGAAGAAAAAGGAGAGACTGAGAGAAAAAGGACGACTGAGAAAAAAAAGGAGAGACTGAGAAGAAAAAGGAGAGACTGAGAAGAAAAAGGAGAGACTGAGAAGAAAAAGGAGAGACTGAGAAGAAAAAAGAGAGAGAAGAAGAAAAAGGAGACTGAGAGAGAGAAAAAGGAGAGACTGAGAGAGAAAAAGGAGAGACTGAGAAGAAAAAGGAGAGACTGAGAAGAAAAAGGAGAGACTGAGAAGAAAAAGGAGAGAGAGAGAGAAGAAGGAGAGACTGAGAAGAAAAAGGAGAGACTGAGAAGAAAAAGGAGAGACTGAGAAGAAAAAGGAGAGACTGAGAAGAGGAGAGAGAGAAGAAAAAGGAGAGACTGAGAAGAAAAAGGAGAGACTGAGAAGAAAAAGGAGAGACTGAGAAGAAAAAGGAGAGACTGAGAAGAAAAAGGAGACTGAGAAGAAAAAGGAGAGACTGAGAAGAAAAAGGAGAGACTGAGAAGAAAAAGGAGAGACTGAGAAGAAAAAGGAGAGCGAAGAAGAAAAATGAGAGAGAAGAAGAAAAAGGAGAAACTGAGAAGAAAAAGGAGAGAGAAGAAAAAGGAGAGACTGAGAAGAAAAAAGGAGAGACTGAGAAGAAAAAGGAGAGAAGAAGAAAAGGAGAGAGAAGAAGAAAAAGGAGAAACTGAGAAGAAAAAGGAGAGAGAAGAAGAAAAAGGAGAGAGAAGAAGAGAAAAGGAGAAGAAGAAGAGGAGACTGAGAAGAAAAAGGAGAGACTGAGAAGAAAAAGGAGAGACTGAGAAGAAAAAGGAGAGACTGAGAAGAAAAAGGAGAGCGAAGAAGAAAAAAAGGAGAGAGAAGAAAGAAAAAAGAGAGAAAACTGAGAAGAAAAAGAGAGACTGAGAAGAAAAAGGAGAGACTGAGAAGAAAAAGGAGAGACTGAGAAGAAAAAGGAGAGACTGAGAAGAAAAAGGAGAGACTGAGAAGAAAAAGGAGAGACTGAGAAGAAAAAGGAGAGACTGAGAAGAAAAAGGAGAGACTGAGAAGAAAAAGGAGAGAGAAGAAGAAAAAGGAGACTGAGAAGAAAAAGGAGAGACTGAGAAGAAAAAGGAGAGACTGAGAAGAAAAAGGAGAGACTGAGAAGAAAAAGGAGAGACTGAGAAGAAAAAGGAGAGACTGAGAAGAAAAAGGAGAGACTGAGAAGAAAAAGGAGAGACTGAGAAGAAAAAGGAGAGACTGAGAAGAAAAAGGAGAGACTGAGAAGAAAAAAGGAGAGACTGAGAAGAAAAAGGAGAGACTGAGAAGAAAAAAGAGAGACTGAGAAGAAAAAGGAGAGACTGAGAAGAAAAAGGAGACTGAGAAGAAAAAGGAGAGACTGAGAAGAAAAAGGAGAGACTGAGAAGAAAAAGGAGAGACTGAGAAGAAAAAGGAGAGAGCGAAGAAGAAAACTGAGAGAGAAGAAGAGAAAAAGGAGAAACTGAGAAGAAAAAGGAGAGACTGAGAAGAAAAAGGAGAGACTGAGAAGAAAAAGGAGAGACTGAGAAGAAAAAGGAGAGAGAGAGAAGAAAAAGGAGAGAGAAGAAGAAAAAGGAGAAACTGAGAGAAGAAAAAGGAGAGAGAAGAAAAAAAAGAGAGAGAAGAAGAAAAAGGAGAGAGAAGAAGAAAAAGGAGAAACTGAGAAGAAAAAGGAGAGACTGAGAAGAAAAAGGAGAGACTGAGAAGAAAAAGGAGAGACTGAGAAGAAAAAGGAGAGAGAAGAAGAAAAAGGAGAGAGAAGAAGAAAAAAGAGAGAGAAGAAGAGGAGAAACTGAGAAGAAAAAGGAGAGACTGAGAAGAAAAAAAGGAGAGAGACTGAGAAGAAAAAGGAGAGACTGAGAAGAAAAAGGAGAGAGAAGAAGAAAAAGGAGAGAGAAGAAGAAAAAGGAGAAACTGAGAAGAAAAAAGGAGAAGAAGAAGAAAAAGGAGAGAGAAGAAGAAAAAGAGAGAGACTGAGAAGAAAAGAGAGACTGAGAAGAAAAAGGAGAGACTGAGAAGAAAAAGGAGAGACTGAGAAGAAAAAGGAGAGACTGAGAAGAAAAAGGAGACTGAGAAGAAAAAGGAGAGACTGAGAAGAAAAAGGAGAGAGAAGAAGAAAAAGGAGAAACTGAGAAGAAAAAGGAGAGACTGAGAAGAAAAAAGGAGAGACTGAGAAGAAAAAGGAGAGACTGAGAAAGAAAAGGAAGAGAGAAGAAGAAGAAAAAAGAGAGAGAAGAAGAAAAAGGAGAGAAGAAAAAAAGAGAGAAGAAGAAAAGAGAGAGAAAGAAAAAAAGAGAGAGAAGAAGAAAAAGGAGAGAGAAGAAGAAAAAAGAAGAAAAAAGGAGAGAGAGAAGAAAAAAGGAGAGAGAGAAGAAAAAGGAGAGAGAAGAAGAAAAAGGAGAGAGAAGAAGAAAAAGGAGAGAGAAGAAGAAAAAGGAGAGAAGAAGCAAAAGGAGAGAAGAAGAAAAAGGAGAGAAGAAGCAAAAGGAGAGAAGAAGCAAAAGGAGAGAAGAAGAAAAAGGAGAGAAGAAGAAAAAGGAGAGAAGAAGAAAAAGGAGAGAAGAAGAAAAAGGAGAGAAGAAGAAAAAGGAGAGAAGAAGAAAAAGGAGAGAAGAAGAAAAAGGAGAGAAGAAGAAAAAGGAGAGAAGAAGAAACTAGAACTAGAACAAGAACAAGAAGAAAAAGAAGAAAAAAAAGAAGAAGAAAAAGAAGAAGTTGCATATGTCCAAGACAATGATGATGATGATGACAACAACAACAACGATATATCAATAACATTACCAATGACGAAAATATATTTAACAGTTTTCTCTCTCCTCAGTCATGGATTTCCTGTGGTCACAACATCCATACCCCCCTCCCTCCCCTCCCATATAAAGTGCCGCTCGAATTGTTTTTTTAAAATAAAATTCAATTACTCTTTGTACATGTCAACAATGACATATCAGAAGTTAATTGCACGATAAGACTCGGACCATCAAGCAGACCAATAAAGCGGAAACTGGTTTTGATAACCATGGGAACGAGATCGTTGTCTTTCTAGATTGAATGGTCTTAAGACCCCAATCCTATAAGCAAACTGTGGATGGTTTGTAAATAGGCTAAAGAAAATCCTAGCACTAACACCTCCAGTTCAAGAGGAATGCTATATTGATCAAAGGACTTAATTATAAATCTGTTCTCCAAATAACCCGAGGCCGTCTTGCACTTATTTTGCACCGAGTCATTGAGACGCCAATAATCCATCTATTGAATTCAATTCAAAGCCAAGTATTTTCGTATTATTATTGTTATTGGAAAGTGCTCCTTAAGATAGAATAAGTTACGACAATTAGTTGGCGAACTAGTGACGTAAGTGGCATTTGTCTGTGAATTACAAGCGTTTATCTGCGAATTCACTCCTGTGATTGAGTTCATAAAGGGAGTAAAAGCTGAGTGACGCCGCCGTCGTCTATCAAGATCCACTGCAATAGAGGACCCCTAGTGACTACACACTTCTATTCTCCGTTGTCAAAGCAAAGACATCATAGCAAAGATATTTGGAATACATTTGCAGATTAAACTTGGGGCAACAGCCAAGATGACATATGCCGCACTGACAGACAGCTTGTGAAGCCAAGGGTCGAGCTTGTTGAAGCAAGGAAAGAGTTGTTCGACATCGTCTGCAACAGTGAAAACACCTGAGAGTAATCCATTAATAGGGTGATAATTCAACAACGACATTAACAAAAGCTGCCCATGACTACGAGGCTTATTAAGCTCAGACCATTCCACATAACAACGTGAACCAAAGTTTGATCGTTTATACACTCAAATAGAACTCTCAAACGTGTGCATCAAAGTGTTAATTTGTCACAGACAGTAGAGTGAGTGGGCAGTCAAGGGTTGAGAAACTCTTGTGGTTCCAGCTTACACGAGCAATAACACTGCGAGGAAGCAAGCTAAGAGCAAGTTTACTGTCACTGCATGTAGATAGCGGTATCTACAGTAGTCTGTAATTATACTACATGGAAACTGAAAATGCAACTATGGAAACAACAAGTTTAAGCCAAGAGAGGAGCTCAATCTTGACTCAGACAGACGACACGAACATGACAATGCCACTGCCACAAATCCTAGGCTCAAACGAAGACAGGAACCAAAACCTAAAGAATGATGGCAACGCCGTGACGCTACCACGTGTCCCAGAGCGTCGATGCAGCTACAGTGTAGGAAAACCTTTCGCGGTGAAGAAATTCCATTTCTACAACTCGACACTTGCATCAGAATGCAAGGAAAAAGCTTGCCTCAACAATCGTCTTCCCGACTTTACGCTGAGCCACAAGACCCTTGTAAGCAGTAACAAGTTCAGGACAAAGACTCAGTTCCTACCCGAGAATGCTCGCCACAGAAGAGCACGGCGAACCGCGTATTCCGTAGAAGAAAGGAGCCTCAAAAAATTACCTCAACAAACTCCTCTCAGGCGATCCAAAAGTCTGGACGAAGTTTCGAGAAAAGCTTGTAGCTTTGCTGGATTCGGAACTCGAATTGAGACGAAGCCGAGAACGAGAAAAATAATTTACGAGCAGAAAACACGAGAGGTCGAACTGACAGTGTCCAAGTGTTGGCTGGAAGAGGGAAACCAAAATTGCAACGAGGAGAGTGGAAATTGTTTAATGGAGTTGGATACTTCTGATGATGTATGTACGGAACAGGCTAAGAACAAGGTTCCTAAATACAGGGTAAGCCATTCAGTTGTTGACCATTGGATACTTCAGTTCTTAGAAAATGTGTGTGACATCATTCGGGGTCAGTTTTGTATACATTTGATAAAACCTCTTTGATTACCGGGGAGGGCACACCGACCCCACCGCTGGTAATCGAGCTGGTAGTTTCAAGTTTTATAACCCTTATCGTTGAAGTACGACCTTCAAAGCGGCTCGTCTGGTTGGAAAGTAGTCGGACGTCAATCAAACAACATGGGCGTGTCCAGAGTTTAACCAATCATAGCAAAGCTATTTTTGTTTGACGGTCGTCTAGAGCGGAGTTTGTCTGAAAGCGTTGTAATGTTCAGGGTCTCACTTCAACGCCGATAGTGGTTGTAACATCTAGTCTAAAGCATCTGCAGAGTTTGCATGCATGCATGCTAATGTTGCTGGTCATTATAAGTACATTGCGTAATGTAGGCAATTAAATATCATTATATGAGAGCAATCTATTGTGTGATAATTAGTTGGGAAATTAATGATCAATTACATTACAATGAATTAGAATTACGTTAATCCGTTAATTATATGAATACAATCAATTGAGTGATAATTAATGATCAATTACATTACAATGAATTAGAATTACGTTAATCCGTTAATTATATGAATACAATCAATTGAGTGATAATTAATGATCAATTACATTACAATGAAATAGAATTACGTTAATCCGTTAATTATATGAATACAATCAATTGAGTGATAATTAATGATCAATTACATTACAATGAAATAGAATCACGTTAATCCGTTAATTATATGAATACAATCAATTGAGTGATAATTAATGATCAATTACATTACAATGAAATAGAATTACGTTAATCCGTTAATTATAGGAATACAATCAATTGAGTGATAATTAATGATCAATTACATTACAATGAAATAGAATTACGTTAATCCGTTAATTATATGAATACAATCAATTGAGTGATAATTATGATCAATTACATTACAATGAAATAGAATTACGTTAATCCGTTAATTATATGAATACAATCAATTGAGTGATAATTAATGATCAATTACATTACAATGAAATAGAATTACGTTAATCCGTTATTTATATGAATACAATCAATTGAGTGATAATTAATGATCAATTACATTACAATGAAATAGAATTACGTTAATCCGTTAATTATATGAATACAATCAAGTGAGTGATAATTAATGATCAATTACATTACAATGAAATAGTATCACGTTAATCCGTTAATTATATGAATACAATCAATTGAGTGATAATTAATGATCAATTACATTACAATGAATTAGAATCACGTTAATCCGTTAATTATATGAATACAATCAATTGAGTGATAATTAATGATCAATTACATTACAATGAAATAGAATCACGTTAATCCGTTAATTATATGAATACAATCAATTGAATGATAATTAATGATCAATTACATTACAATTAAATAGAATTACGTTAATCCGTTAATTATAGGAATACAATCAATTGAGTGATAATTAATGATCAATTACATTACAATGAAATAGAATCACGTTAATCCGTTAATTATATGAATACAATCAATTGAGTGATAATTAATGATCAATTACATTACAATGAAATAGAATCACGTTAATCCGTTAATTATATGAATACAATCAATTGAATGATAATTAATGATCAATTACATTACAATTACAATAAATAGAATTACGTTAATCCGTTAATTATAGGAATACAATCAATTGAGTGATAATTAATGATCAATTACATTACAATGAAATAGAATCACGTTAATCCGTTAATTATATGAATACAATCAATTGAGTGATAATTAATGATCAATTACATTACAATGAAATAGAATTACGTTAATCCGTTAATTATATGAATACAATCAATTGAGTGATAATTAATGATCAATTACATTACAATGAAATAGAATTACGTTAATCCGTTAATTATAGGAATACAATCAATTGAGTGATAAATAATGATCAATTACATTACAATGAAATAGAATCACGTTAATCCGTTAATTATATGAATACAATCAATTGAGTGATAATTAATGATCAATTACATTACAATGAAATAGAATTACGTTAATCCGTTAATTATATGAATACAATCAATTGAGTGATAATTAATGATCAATTACATTACAATGAAATAGAATTACGTTAATCCGTTAATTATAGGAATACAATCAATTGAGTGATAATTAATGATCAATTACATTACAATGAAATAGAATTACGTTAATCCGTTAATTATATGAATACAATCAATTGAGTGATAATTAATGATCAATTACATTACAATGAAATAGAATTACGTTAATCCGTTAATTATAGGAATACAATCAATTGAATGATAATTAATGATCAATTACATTACAATGAAATAGAATTACGTTAATCCGTTAATTATAGGAATACAATCAATTGAATGATAATTAATGATCAATTACATTACAATGAAATAGAATTACGTTAATCCGTTAATTATATGAATACAATCAATTGAGTGATAATTAATGATCAATTACATTACAATGAAATAGAATTACGTTAATCCGTTAATTATATGAATACAATCAATTGAGTGATAATTTTAATGATCAATTACATTACAATGAAATAGAATTACGTTAATCCGTTAATTATATGAATACAATCAATTGAGTGATAATTAATGATCAATAACATTACAATGAAATAGAATTACGTTAATCCGTTAATTATAGGAATACAATCAATTGAATGATAATTAATGATCAATTACATTACAATGAAATAGAATTACGTTAATCCGTTAATTATATGAATACAATCAATTGAATGATAATTAATGATCAATTACATTACAATGAAATAGAATTACGTTAATCCGTTAATTATATGAATACAATCAATTGAGTGATAATTAATGATCAATTACATTACAATGAAATAGAATTACGTTAATCCGTTAATTATATGAATACAATCAATTGAGTGATAATTAATGATCAATTACATTACAATGACATAGTATCACGTTAATCCGTTAATTATATGAATACAATCAATTGAGTGATAATTAATGATCAATTACATTACAATGACATAGTATCACGTTAATCCGTTAATTATATGAATACAATCAATTGAGTGATAATTAATGATCAATTACATTACAATGAAATAGAATTACGTTAATCCGTTAATTATATGAATACAATCAATTGAGTGATAATTAATGATCAATTACATTACAATGAAATAGAATTACGTTAATCCGTTAATTATATGAATACAATCAATTGAGTGATAATTAATGATCAATTACATTACAATTAAATTAATAGAATCACGTCATTCCGGCCATCAAGACGCTAAAATCCGCGGTCATATTATGAACGCGATTTTAGTGTTTGTATTTTAATACAGTTAACACAACTAATGTTCTTTTTCAGCCCATAGAGAGATTCCAGAAAATTGTTCGTCTTCTTTGTTTCTTGCTAAAAATAAAGTGCAGCACAGACAGGTAAAACTGGTTTTCATAATAGCCTGTTTTTCGTGTTTTCCTAAATTAAAGGCAATGCGTTTGTGCGCATCATTTCTGCGCATGCAATTTTATTGGCTGGGCTACCTGTGGTACGGCCTTATCAATATGGCGGACACGAGTATTTGGCCATCAGTCAATCTCAATTGCTGGCTTTCAATCAGCTGTTAAAACTCCTTGAATCTCATTATTTGCTTCAAATGACGGGCAAACACTGCCCGTCATGTGCTATCAACCAGAGAGTATTCTTTTGAAAAGGTGCAATTCAGCTGATGAAAATTCCTCACGAGACCGGAAGTGCCGTCTAATGAAAACCAGCAATAGACCTCTTTAGCTTGTATGCAAATTGCCCATTTCAGATCATGTGATGTAAACATGATATTCTCTGGAGAATTGTTCCTTTATATTTTTGAAATTTATTCGTTCATATTGAAAGGACTAATTCTCCAGAGAACACCATGTTTACATCACATGATCTGAAATGGGCAATTTACATACGAAGCTAAAGAGGTCTATTCCATAAGACTTATGAAAACAATTGTAAGCAGAGACAAGAATACACTTAAAATAGGTATTACCTATGTGAATTACTTAAGCGTGACGAGACATATTGAAAACGTGACCAGACTGAAGTGCGGTTCAACAAGTTGACGGTGGGGGGAGGGGGTCATACCACGCCCTGCTTATCGGTACTCAAAGGCGAATAACACATTTTGTTTGTTTGTTTTTATTTCCAGGAAGTACAAACAACAACAGCATACAGTGGTGTTCGAGCAGCTGGAGGAATTGACAGAGACGGTGGTTTGTAATGACGACGGGATGGTATTTGATCCTAACTACTTCAAGGCAGTCAAAGAGGTAATTAACCGCCTACAACGAATAGAGTAAATTTGATGAGTTATTTATTTGTACTTTGTTTATGCTGTGTGCACCGCAGCTGACCATCCATTCACGTTATGGGAAACCTTTGTGAATTAAACTTGTAGATGTAGAAACCGAACGCACGAACGTAGGGACGAACGCACGAACGTAGGGACGAACGCACGAACGTAGGGACGAACGCACGAACGAACGTAGGGACGAACGAACGAACGTAGGGACGAATGCACGAACGTAGGGACGAACGCACGAACGTAGGGACGAACGCACGAACGTAGGGCCGGACGAACGCACGAACGTAGGGACGAACGCACGAACGTAGGGCCGGACGAACGCACGAATGTAGGGCCGGACGAACGCACGAATGTAGGGACGAAGGAATAAACGAACGAACGCACGAAAAAACGAAAAAACGAAAGAAGGCGGAATGGAAGAAAGAAAGAACGAACGGACGAACAATAGAAAGAAAGAAAGAATGGAAGAAAGAAAAAACACGCGAACGGACGAACGAACGCACAAACGAACGGACGCACGAAAAACACACACAAAAGAAAGCAGAACGAAAATAATACACCTACGTACGAAGAACGAACGAACGCAAACACGAACGAACGAAGAAACGAACGAACAATCGAAAGAACGAAAGAAAGAACAAACGCACAAACGTAGGGACGAACGCACGAACGAATAAACGAACACACGAATAAACGGACGGACGCGCTAAAGAACAAAAGAAAGCCGGACGAAAAGAATGCACCTACGTACGACGAACGAACGAACTAATAAATAAACAAGCAAACAAAGCTCACCAATGCAGCCCGAGATGGCGTTAGTTTAGAGAATATCTCTCTTACGTTGGACAGACTGAGCCGGAGCCATCGTTATATGGGATACAATGATTGCCATTTTAGATAAAGCTGAGTCAAGATGCCGTTCAGATTCTATCGATGTGTCCGGGTACTCGTACTGAAGAACAGCTCCAGGCGGTGAGTGATAACGTAGGTGTAGGGTCTAGGGTGTAGGGTGTAGGGTGTAGGGTGTAGGGTGTAGGGTGTAGGGTGTAGGGTGTAGGGTGTAGGGTGTAGGGTGTAGGGTGTAGGGTGTAGGGTGTAGGGTGTAGGCTGGTGCATAAATACGCTTGCATGAGGCTCTGTAAACACATCTGTCACTACATCCTTGCCGTATACACTCAAATCTTTATTGTTGGGAGTGACTTTGTGACTTAGGTTCTGCTTAGAGGTTTCTGCTGCATTGTAAGATAATAATAAGATAATAAGACAGTTACCAACCATCATTCTCTGCCATATCTTCAGTTAGTTGTTTTAAGTTAACCTTAAGCATTCTTCTTACTTAAGGCTCTAGCAGGCTTAAAGGCAAGTGTGGCAGCCTTCGGTGAATACCCACTAAAGATGCAGAGGCGACTGGTCACCGTTGGCTGGTACGAAAGGTGAGCGTTTACCATTCTCTTCTAGTTTAGTCCCTGTGTGAAGTGTTTCATCGCTAATTCATTATGTTTTTATTAGTTTTGAAGCCAAGAGAGTTATTATAAGACAAGGCCACAGAGCCGAAAACTTCTACTTCATTCTCTCAGGAACAGGTGCGTTAGCGCATAATACAGTAAACTCCTGCTTAAAGCGGATACTCGTGGCTCTGTTTGTGGTGGTTTTGTGGTGGCCGTAATAACGAGAAGTCGTAAATCGAGAGTTATTTTCAGTAAACTCTCTGTGACTTCAGCCGACCGCGCATTAGCGAGGTGTCTGTAATAACGAGGTGTCCGCAGTAGTGGGGTGTCCACAATAATGAGGTGTCCACAATAGTGAGGTGTCCACAATAGCGAGGTGTCCACAATAGCGAGGTGTCCACAATAACGAGGTGTCCACAATAACGAGGTGTCCACAATAGCGAGGTGTCCACAATAGTGAAGTGTCCACAATAGCGAGGTGTCCGCAATAGCGAGGTGTCTGTAATAACGAGGTGTCCGCAATAGTGGGGTGTCCACAATAATGAGGTGTCCACAATAGTGAGGTGTCCACAATAGCGAGGTGTCCACAATAGCGAGGTGTCCACAATAACGAGGTGTCCACAATAGCGAGGTGTCCGCAATAGTGAAGTGTCCACAATAGCGAGGTGTCCGCAATAGCGAGGTGTCTGTAATAACGAGGTGTCCGCAATAGTGGGGTGTCCACAATAACGAGGTGTCCGCAATAGCGAGGTGTCCACAATAACGAGGTGTCCACAATAGCGAGGTGTCCGCAATAGCGAGGTGTCCGCAATAGTGAGGTGTCCGCAAGGCGAATGTCGCCGGGCTGTGTATATATGCTGTGAATATGTATTGCCAATTATAATATAATGAACTTAGAGGTGTTTGTCTTTAGCATTGGTGACTCTGTTAGTGAACGACTCAGCAACAGGCGAAGAACGATCTACTACTATAGCCGTGCTGGGTAAAGGTGCTAGTTTTGGGGTAAGTTTGCAGAACTTTGTTCGCCTCATTTTCTCAAATAAATACACATCAGACAATGCGGAAGTGAGGCAGGGAGAGTTCCGAGAGTGAAGCCTGGTCCTCACTAGCGACACAAGCGACATACGCAGACTCAGTAATGCATTGCTCATTAACGGTGCTTGACTTTTCTCACATCTATTAGCCACTTTGGAAACGAGTAAAGGACTGGGAACGAGTTTTTAGAATTAATCTAATTAAGAAATGATCACAAGAAAGAGCATATCAGAATTAGTAAGTTTACAAAGTTTCGATAGGCTTAGTTAGATATTGAATGAGTAACAGCTTTCCAAACATCGCACAATTTACAAAGAAATGTATGTTACAGGCCAGTATAACCATACATTTCTTTGCAGTTTTTGCAGTTTTTGAATGTCTGCAGTTCATTTACTACTTGTCCAAACCCTATCAAACTCCTGAGACGTACTAATTCTGATATGCTCTTTCTTGTGATGGGGTTCATTTCTTAATTAGATTAATTCGAAAAACTCGTTCCCAGTCCTTTACTCGTTTCCAAAGTGGACTAATTGCATAAATGGTGTCTTGAGTCTGCGTATGTTGCTTGTGCTTATGCTTATGTCGCTAGTGAGGACCAGGCTTGAAAGAGAGATTCACGAGCTACATGTGTGTCGTGTGTCAAACTTTTTCACTGGTTATAACGACTGTGACCACCGTTAATGTTTTCACATACTTCTGCCTTAACCTAAACCAATAGAATGTCTCACCATGTCGAAAGCTGATTGGCTAATAACGGTGACAGAAGTATGCAAATGCACTACAGGTGGTCATAGTTTGGAGAATCGCGCTGTAAAATGTTTAAGGACATTGTTTTACATCTATGATGTACTTGTTGGCAGTTTTAATTGAACATGAAAAAGTTTTTAAAATCCTTTAAACTAAGCCGAACACTGCATAATCTAAATACTCACTAAACAAACCTTAGAACAACTTAAACCGACAATTGAAAAAAAATCATACAACACCACATGGTGATAAGACTATCAATTCTCTAGCCTGCGTAGCTGGCCCTGGAGAGGAGGGGATTGGGGAGGAGGAGGGGAGGGGAGGGGATTGGGGAGAGCAAGAGAAGGAGGAGGGGGATTGGGGAGGAGGGAAGGAATGAATCCCCCCTCCTCCTCCCCTCCCCCTCTCCTTCCCTTCCCTTGACCCCCCCCCACCCCTCCCCCAATCCCCCTCCTAACCCATCTCCCCTCCCCAAGAGCCGGCCACGCAGGCTATCAATTCTCACTTGCAAAAAGAAGTAAAAAAGAGAAAGAAAGCGCTCTTGATTTTTTTCCTGCAAGTCTTTCCTCGCCGAAGCCTCCAGGAAGTAGTTTACGGTATGGTTCGTGGCGTGCGGTGACTCTGCTGCGTTCAAGCATTCTGATTGGTTGAGCAATGATTTTGCGCGCTGTGATTGGTTGAATAGTGACTCTAATAGTGACGTACTTACCGACTTGATTTATCCTGCACTTCTGACTGTATGATGAACTTTGCGTGTTTTCTAGGAGCTTGCTCTGTTACACCACAAGACCAGAAGTGCCACAGTTTTATGTAGAAATGAAGTCGCTCTTCTTGCTGTAGGGAGAGAGGTGAGACACAAGTTAACATCACGAGTTTACACCCGCCATTTTTACATGCAATTTTTGTCGATATTTTCACTGCTATTTTCGCCGCGCGAAACCAGCCGCGATTTCAGTTCTCTGCGATTTCTATAAACGCGACAAGTTCTTCGTGGCTAGTTCACTCACGCGACGTGTAGTTGCATTGGAGAGCGGCAGAATATGCGGCGCAAATTGCGACAAAAGCACAGCCAGCCCAACCATTTCTTCTGAGATTATTTATAATAAATAAAACGATATTTGCATGCGCGCGTCGTTTTTATGGGTTTCCTGTGGTAGAGCACGCGCGGGGAATACGTATTACGTTGGAATCCCTGTGCGCGTCCCGCAAGATCGCCCGCACAAATGCAGTATTGAAACGACACGTGTCTATTGAAACTATCCAATACTGCATTTGTTCTGGCGCGTCTTTCGGGACGCGCACAGGGAGCCCAACAATACGTATTTCTTGTGCAAAAGTTGCAAACAAGTCGTCTGGATATTTCAAAATAGATTGAACAGCTAGCGGTTTGGGAGTGACAGGGAGGGGAAACGAGGGAAGCAAAACTCTCTCCAACTGCGAGTTTAGTTTATGATCTCATGACATCAGCGAATATTTCCCGTGTGTGTTTTTAGGATTTCAGAGACATCTTTATGAGTTACCAAGTCGGTAAAGAACCTGAACACGTTCAGTTTCTGAGGTATGTTATTATTATGTGAATCACTTCGAAACGTAAAGAATTTACGTTTGTTAGACTGCTGGTGATATTATTGTTATTCATTAGCCAGCAATTACTGCATGGACTGTGAACATCGGTTATTGAGGAGTTTTGGCTCTTATTAATCTCTTTTAAATATCTACCATACGTAGGGCTGTACCATACCTCAAAGAACTCCCTCTAGAACAATGTTCCACAAGAACAGACATTTGTATATTCCACTACTTTAGGTACAGTAGTACAAACCATGCAGGGGTGTTTATAAGCTGCAATTTCGCGGTTTGATATCCTCATTATGTTTCTAATTCCAGACGAGGTGTTGTTATTGTAAAGAACAGTAAAACAGAATGGATTTACATCGTTAAATCTGTAAGTACAAGAACCGTGCAGCTACAATCTGGATAGAGTCGTTTAACTTACGGCACCGTGACACTCAAATGGCTTCCTTTCTGAACCAATCAAAAAGCGTGCAGATGCATAAATAATAATAATAATAATAATAATAATAATAATAATAATAATTTATTAAATAATTTCTATTGCGCACTTTTCATAAAATAATCAAGTGCGCATTACAATAATACAGATGCATCTCATCCACGCATTGAGACGTCAGTTTAATGCGTTAAACAAGAACTTATTATTATTATTATTATCCAATCATACGTTGTATATTTGCTGCAACTTACAAGGTGTTTGGCTTCGTCTAGGGTTCATGTCGTGTTCTGACAAACATAGAAAAGAAGAAGCCCACGCTACCATCAAGTACTGGAAGAGGAAACACAAGCATATTAAATCTCCCATCGATCCCTGTCGACGAGTTCGAAAGAAGGAAATTATTATATACTGGTAAGGAACTATCATTTCAGTGGCAAAAAAGGGCAACCTGAAGAAAAGGATATGTTTAAAGCTGGATTGGGTAACATGCAACACACATTACTGAAGGCGCTGTCCACATTTTATGCGTTTTCGTTTGAAAATACTGACGTCGCGACTGATCTAAATTTAGATGTTTTGAGTTGAGTTTCATGCTTTTAAAAAGCTCTTGAAAGTTTGGATGCTTGATCTAGTACACGTTTGGAGTTTCAAGGCCCAACGAGAGTTTTCCAAGCGTACAGTATCAGCTAGCGTTTTAGTGTGGACGCGAATATTTGATGCGTTTTTGAAAAAGCAAAAATTGAGGATCAGGCTCGTATGACTATCCCGCAAGCAACCTATTGCAACAAATTTCTCTCCGTTACCGCTACATGTTTTTATTACTAGTAGCTTGCACTACTTGCTACAAGAATATTCGTAGCGTGACAGGTGGCGCGCAACTTATTGCAACAAATTTCTCTCCGTTGCCGCTACATGTTTTTATTACTAGTAGCTTGCACTACTTGCTACAAGAATATTCGTAGCGTGACAGGTGGCGCGCATCATATTTTAAGCTGTTGGTATGTAGTAAAAACAGAAGGTTTTTCATTAGGTTCTTTTGTCCTTACAACTACGATGCACTGAGTCAAGTCTCTTGTGATTTCATTCGCTTTTAAATGACTGCAAACCATAAATTTGGTGTTTCATCCTTCAAAAAAGACTGAAGGAGCGCTCAGATACCTCTGTGTTGCTACAATATTCCACTAAGGCCAACAATGTTCTATGCGTTACAGTTTGTTAGAACTCCTCAATAAAAAGTAAAACGCTCAGATACCTCTGTGTTGCTACAATATTCCACTAAAGCCACCAATGTTCTATGCGTTACAGTTTGTTAGAACTCCTCAATAAAAAGCAAAACGCTCAGATATCTCTGTATTGCTACAATATTCCAACAAAAGTTTTGTGCGTTATTTATTTGAAAGAGAAAACTCTATTGTTCAGCTTAATCAATGTACACGAGATGAAGTGCTCTTTCTGTTGATAGCCAGGTTGTTTTGTATTCCGTAATTGTAAGTTTATTGTTCATCTAGTGATGCAATGAGTGTTGAGGTAAAATCTTCTGTGGTTTATTTCTAGCCAGCGGAGAGCGAAGTCACAGTTTATCAGCCTGGTCACCTTGCTCCAAAAGACCAAGAACAGATCTCAAGACAACGAACGAAAAGGACAACCTCACCTTGCCGGCCATACAGAGTCCTGACCAAGAGAAATTCAAAGTAAGAACCTTGACCATTGCATGGATTTGCCACAATTTTAGAGAATCCTTTTTGTACTGACTGAGTGTTCGCGAAAAGTAAATAATAATAATAATAATTAAATAATAATAACGCGATTTATGATTTGCAACCGATAGCACTGACTAACTGCATAGCAATGCATGTTTCAGAAAGCAGTCAAGAAAGTAAACTTCGCATTACCATGGCTGGAGAGACTCAACCAAAACGATGGTAAGTAAGGAGCGTTTATTGTATGACGTCAAGTAGGCCTATAATCTAAATATAGATAATTACGTCATTATGCAAATCAACCAGGTAATGATTCCCATGATCCCTTTCGGTCTCGCGTGGACCATCAATGCTTTGTGAAACCTTTGTAAATGTTGGTATAATTAATTGAATAGTTTCAGTACAAGCACAAGTTGAATCTCATCGACAAAGAATCGAAACGTTACATAGACAGCTGACGACCGCTTCGCTAACGAAGGGCAAAACCACGGTAAATAATAATTAGTAATTTTAGGTTCAATAAATGTTTGTGGGTTGTGATCAAGTTCATTATAAACAGCTACTTTAACCCTATTTTTACATCAAATCCTACCGAGGTTTGGTTCAGGGGTATAAAAAATAGAAAGGTCATCAGTACCCTACGATAAATATAGTACCATTGCATAGCAACGTTGTTGAACGGTTGCCAAACAGAGTGAGAGCAGCAGTATTTGAGTGTTGGACTGAATCGCATCTCACTAACTTTATGATCCTTAATCCACGAGTTACACATGGAAAGTCACCTTGGACGGACAATGCCATCCCTCGACAACAGAGTCGTTTTCGCATGAGTGGGAAAATTACGGTACCGTGATGTGTCGTAAAGAGTTTGATTGGATGAGATGCATCTGCACGCTTTTTGATTGGTTCAGAAAGGAAGCCATTTGAGTGTCACGGTTTCCCACTCACGCGTAAACGACTCTACTGCACGCGTTTGTTCGTACCATGGACGTCTACTGCGAGTACACGGACATCAAGACACGCCGAAGGTCATTCATTATCTCGTTTTGATCATCAATGATTAAAACAGAATGACGTTTTTGTTTCAGAATTCGTGCAAAGACCAAAGCAACAATAGAACGAACATAGAGAAACCCGAACAAATCTGTGTGCATATCGAGCTACTCAAACCAAAAGACCAATTTGTAAGTATAGGTGCGCACGTCTAGGCGAATAATCACAATAGAACGAACATAGAGAAACCCGAACAAATCTGTGTGCATATCGAGCTACTCAAACCAACGGACCAATTTGTAAGTATAGATGCGCACCTCTAGGAGAATAACCACAATAGAACGAACACAGAGAAACCCGAACAAATCTGTGTGCATATCGAGCTACTCAAACCAAAGGACCAATTTGTAAGTATAGGTGCGCACGTCTAGGCGAATAACCACAATAGAACGAACATAGAGAAACCCGAACAAATCTGTGTGCATATCGAGCTACTCAAACCAAAGGACCAATTTGTAAGTATAGCTGCGCACCTCTAGGCGAATAATCACAATAGGACGAACATAGAGAAACCCGAACAAATCTGTGTGCATATCGAGCTACTCAAACCAAAGAACCAAATAGGTGCGCACCTCTAGGAGAATAACCACAATAGAACGAACATAGAGAAACCCGAACAAATCTGTGTGCATATCGAGCTACTCAAACCAAAGGACCAATTTGTAAGTATAGGTGCGCACCTCTAGGCGAATAATCACAATAGAACGAACATAGAGAAACCCGAACAAATCTGTGTGCATATCGAGCTACTCAAACCAAAGGACCAATTTGTAAGTATAGGTGCGCACCTCTAGGCGAATAATCACAATAGAACGAATATAGAGAAACCCGAACAAATCTGTGTGCATATCGAGCTACTCAAACCAAAGAACCAAATAGGTGCGCACCTCTAGGCGAATAACCACAACAGAACGAACATAGAGAAACCCGAACAAATCTGTGTGCATATCGAGCTACTCAAACCAAAGAACCAATTTGTAAGTATAGATGCGCACCTCTAGGAGAATAACCACAATAGAACGAACATAGAGAAACCCGAACAAATCTGTGTGCATATCGAGCTACTCAAACCAAAGGACCAATTTGTAAGTATAGGTGCGCACGTCTAGGAGAATAACCACAATAGAACAAACACAGAGAAACCCGAACAAATCTGTGTGCATATCGAGCTACTCAAACCAAAGGACCAATTTGTAAGTATAGATGCGCACCTCTATAGGAGAATAACCACAATAGAACGAACACAGAGCAACCCGAACAAATCTGTGTGCATATCGAGCTACTCAAACCAAAGAACCAAATAGGTGCGCACCTCTAGGAGAATAACCACAATAGAACGAACATAGAGAAACCCGAACAAATCTGTGTGCATATCGAGCTACTCAAACCAAAGGACCAATTTGTAAGTATAGGTGCGCACGTCTAGGAGAATAACCACAATAGAACGAACACAGAGAAACCCGAACAAATCTGTGTGCATATCGAGCTACTCAAACCAAAGGACCAATTTGTAAGTATAGATGCGCACCTCTAGGAGAATAACCACAATAGAACGAACACAGAGAAACCCGAACAAATCTGTGTGCATATCGAGCTACTCAAACCAAAGGACCAATTTGTAAGTATAGATGCGCACCTCTAGGAGAATAACCACAATAGAACGAACACAGAGAAACCCGAACAAATCTGTGTGCATATCGAGCTACTCAAACCAAAGGACCAATTTGTAAGTATAGGTGCGCACCTCTAGGAGAATAACCACGATAGAACGAACACAGAGCAACCCGAACAAATCTGTGTGCATATCGAGCTACTCAAACCAAAGAACCAAATAGGTGCGCACCTCTAGGAGAATAACCACAATAGAACGAACATAGAGAAACCCGAACAAATCTGTGTGCATATCGAGCTACTCAAACCAAAGGACCAATTTGTAAGTATAGGTGCGCACCTCTAGGCGAATAACCACAATAGAACGAACATAGAGAAACCCGAACAAATCTGTGTGCATATCGAGCTACTCAAACCAAAGAACCAATTTGTAAGTATAGATGCGCACCTCTAGGAGAATAACCACAATAGAACGAACATAGAGAAACCCGAACAAATCTGTGTGCATATCGAGCTACTCAAACCAAAGGACCAATTTGTAAGTATAGATGCGCACCTCTAGGAGAATAACCACAATAGAACGAACACAGAGAAACCCGAACAAATCTGTGTGCATATCGAGCTACTCAAACCAAAGGACCAATTTGTAAGTATAGGTGCGCACCTCTAGGAGAATAACCACGATAGAACGAACACAGAGCAACCCGAACAAATCTGTGTGCATATCGAGCTACTCAAACCAAAGAACCAAATAGGTGCGCACCTCTAGGAGAATAACCACAATAGAACGAACATAGAGAAACCCGAACAAATCTGTGTGCATATCGAGCTACTCAAACCAAAGGACCAATTTGTAAGTATAGGTGCGCACGTCTAGGAGAATAACCACAATAGAACGAACACAGAGAAACCCGAACAAATCTGTGTGCATATCGAGCTACTCAAACCAAAGGACCAATTTGTAAGTATAGATGCGCACCTCTAGGAGAATAACCACAATAGAACGAACACAGAGAAACCCGAACAAATCTGTGTGCATATCGAGCTACTCAAACCAAAGGACCAATTTGTAAGTATAGATGCGCACCTCTAGGAGAATAACCACAATAGAACGAACACAGAGAAACCCGAACAAATCTGTGTGCATATCGAGCTACTCAAACCAAAGGACCAATTTGTAAGTATAGGTGCGCACCTCTAGGAGAATAACCACGATAGAACGAACACAGAGCAACCCGAACAAATCTGTGTGCATATCGAGCTACTCAAACCAAAGAACCAAATAGGTGCGCACCTCTAGGAGAATAACCACAATAGAACGAACATAGAGAAACCCGAACAAATCTGTGTGCATATCGAGCTACTCAAACCAAAGGACCAATTTTGTAAGTATAGGTGCGCACCTCTAGGCGAATAATCACAATAGAACGAACATAGAGAAACCCGAACAAATCTGTGTGCATATCGAGCTACTCAAACCAAAGGACCAATTTGTAAGTATAGGTGCGCACCTCTAGGCGAATAATCACAATAGAACGAATATAGAGAAACCCGAACAAATCTGTGTGCATATCGAGCTACTCAAACCAAAGAACCAAATAGGTGCGCACCTCTAGGCGAATAACCACAATAGAACGAACATAGAGAAACCCGAACAAATCTGTGTGCATATCGAGCTACTCAAACCAAAGAACCAATTTGTAAGTATAGATGCGCACATATAGGAGAATAACCACAATAGAACGAACATAGAGAAACCCGAACAAATCTGTGTGCATATCGAGCTACTCAAACCAAAGGACCAATTTGTAAGTATAGATGCGCACCTCTAGGAGAATAACCACAATAGAACGAACACAGAGAAACCCGAACAAATCTGTGTGCATATCGAGCTACTCAAACCAAAGGACCAATTTGTAAGTATAGGTGCGCACGTCTAGGCGAATAACCACAATAGAACGAACATAGAGAAACCCGAACAAATCTGTGTGCATATCGAGCTACTCAAACCAAAGGACCAATTTGTAAGTATAGCTGCGCACCTCTAGGCGAATAATCACAATAGGACGAACATAGAGAAACCCGAACAAATCTGTGTGCATATCGAGCTACTCAAACCAAAGAACCAATTTGTAAGTATAGGTGCGCACCTCTAGGCGAATAACCACAATAGAACGAACACAGAGAAACCCGAACAAATCTGTGTGCATATCGAGCTACTCAAACCAAAAGACCAATTTGTAAGTATAGGTGCGCACCTCTAGGAGAATAACCACAATAGAACGAACATAGAGAAACCCGAGCAAATCTGTGTGCATATCGAGCTACTCAAACCAAAGGACCAATTTGTAAGTATAGGTGCGCACCTCTAGGAGAATAATCACAATAGAACGAACATAGAGAAACCCGAACAAATCTGTGTGCATATCGAGCTACTCAAACCAAAGGACCAATTTGTAAGTATAGGTGCTCAACTCTAGGCGAATAACCACAATAGAACGAACATAGAGAAACCCGAACAAATCTGTGTGCATATCGAGCTACTCAAACCAAAGAACCAATTTGTAAGTATAGGTGCGCACGTCTAGGAGAATAACCACAATAGAACGAACATAGAGAAACCCGAACAAATCTGTGTGCATATCGAGCTACTCAAACCAAAGAACCAATTTGTAAGTATAGGTGCGCACCTCTAGGAGAATAACCACAATAGAACGAACATAGAGAAACCCGAACAAATCTGTGTGCATATCGAGCTACTCAAACCAAAGGACCAATTTGTAAGTATAGGTGCGCACCTCTAGGCGAATAACCACAATAGAACGAACATAGAGAAACCCGAACAAATCTGTGTGCATATCGAGCTACTCAAACCAAAGGACCAATTTGTAAGTATAGACGCGCACCTCTAGGAGAATAACCACAATAGAACGAACACAGAGAAACCCGAACAAATCTGTGTGCATATCGAGCTACTCAAACCAAAAGACCAATTTGTAAGTATAGGTGCTCAACTCTAGGCGAATAACCACAATAGGACGAACATAGAGAAACCCGAACAAATCTGCGTGCATATCGAGCTACTCAAACCAAAGAACCAATTTGTAAGTATAGGTGCGCACGTCTAGGCGAATAACCACAATAGAACGAACACAGAGAAACCCGAACAAATCTGTGTGCATATTGAGCTACTCAAACCAAAGGACCAATTTGTAAGTATAGGTGCGCACCTCTAGGCGAATAACCACAATAGAACGAACATAGAGAAACCCGAACAAATCTGTGTGCATATCGAGCTACTCAAACCAAAAGACCAATTTGTAAGTATAGGTGCGCACCTCTAGGAGAATAACCACAATAGAACGAACATAGAGAAACCCGAACACAAATCTGTGTGCATATCGAGCTACTCAAACCAAAAGACCAATTTGTAAGTATAGGTGCGCACCTCTAGGAGAATAACCACAATAGAACGAACACAGAGAAACCCGAACAAATCTGTGTGCATATCGAGCTACTCAAACCAAAAGACCAATTTGTAAGTATAGGTGCGCACCTCTAGGAGAATAACCACAATAGAACGAACATAGAGAAACCCGAACAAATCTGTGTGCATATCGAGCTACTCAAACCAAAGGACCAATTTGTAAGTATAGGTGCGCACCTCTAGGAGAATAACCACAATAGAACGAACATAGAGAAACCCGAACAAATCTGTGTGCATATCGAGCTACTCAAACCAAAAGACCAATATTGTAAGTATAGGTGCGCACCTCTAGGAGAATAACCACAATAGAACGAACACAGAGAAACCCGAACAAATCTGTGTGCATATCGAGCTACTCAAACCAAAGGACCAATTTGTAAGTATAGGTGCGCACCTCTAGGAGAATAACCACAATAGAACGAACATAGAGAAACCCGAACAAATCTGTGTGCATATCGAGCTACTCAAACCAAAAGACCAATTTGTAAGTATAGGTGCGCACCTCTAGGAGAATAACCACAATAGAACGAACACAGAGAAACCCGAACAAATCTGTGTGCATATCGAGCTACTCAAACCAAAGGACCAATTTGTAAGTATAGGTGCGCACCTCTAGGAGAATAACCACAATAGAACGAACACAGAGAAACCCGAACAAATCTGTGTGCATATCGAGCTACTCAAACCAAAGGACCAATTTGTAAGTATAGGTGCTCAACTCTAGGCGAATAACCACAATAGAACGAACACAGAGAAACCCGAACAAATCTGTGTGCATATCGAGCTACTCAAACCAAAGGACCAATTTGTAAGTATAGGTGCGCACCTCTAGGAGAATAACCACAATAGAACGAACACAGAGAAACCCGAACAAATCTGTGTGCATATCGAGCTACTCAAACCAAAGGACCATTTTGTAAGTATAGGTGCGCACCTCTAGGAGAATAACCACGATTGTCACACATGCTAAACGATACCTGTTTATATTCTAGGGCCTTTCATCAATTCTGTATGACAACCAAGCCGTCAATTGTCATCTGGTAAATCCTAACTTAACCTAGAAATGGAGATCCTGAAGTTAACCCTGTTTTTGGATGGAACTCTACGAGTGTTTGTTAGTGACGACTATTGCTTGGTTTCAATCAGCTGTTAAAACTCCTTGAATTTCATTATTTGCTTCAAATGACGGGCAAACACTGACCTCCATGTGCTATCAAGCAGAGTATGCAATTGAAAAGGTGCAATTCAGCTGATGAAAATTCCTCACGAGACCGGAAATGACGTCTAATGAAATCAAGCAATAGGCTGTTGTGTCGGGGGGTGGTAAAAGATAGAGCTCCTCCAGTTTTCCGGGTGTTTCTTGGTGCTACAGTCTGTATTGTATTTTTGGTTAGGTTTCTTTGTATGCAGGGTATTGTTTTGGTTCAAGTTCATTCTTCTCGTTCTTTGTGTTCATTGTCTAACGTCATCTGGTGTTCTGCAACACCAAGAAACCTCCATTTTTCCCCACGCACAATAACTATGTTAACTATGTAGTTCGTAAGGTTTCATCAAGCGGCGTAAAAAGACTGATCAGGAGGTCACGGGTTCAAATCCCGTCTGGGCTCAGTATTTTTCTGAGTCTTTTTACGCTTGATGAAGCCATACGAACTACATTACTAACAATTACCAAGCGACAAATCACCATATATGTTAACTATGTTAAGGTTACATAAAATATTACTAATTGTTATTGTGGTAATTACGTTATAGGTCAGTAATGGAGCTGAATGTATACTTCTAAAGAAAAGCTGGTTTCTGCAGAACGCAAATGAATCTTTCCTGAGAGAACTAAGAGCGCAGGTAGGATATGGAACTCCTTTATCAGAGGTATTTCGGTTTTGAGATCGTCCTCTTCGACCACTACTTTCCTTTTTGCAGCAGATTATGCTGTTTTGGGGGTCTGCGTTAATCAGCGATCCAATCATTGCTTGCATGCTCATTACCAGTAGAAGGTCCATTAGACTACTACTACGTCACGAATAGTCCTGATCATGACAGTCCCCTCAACACATCGAGATTTCTTCCTCAAAGTTCAAAGTTAAGAGATTTCTTCTCGGAAGTGTGAAACACAACGGAACGCTCTGGAATCAACGCTCACACTGAATGCTCTGGTTTCCCGCGCTCTATATCACGTGACTTCATAGCGACTTAGCCCACTTAGAGTCACGAAGCAGGATTATAATGACACGGAATACGATAAAGCAAATAGCTCTGCTAGCAGCGTAAGATCTATAACGAAGTTTTCTGCCTTCCAGATATCACCTTATCCAAGCCAAGAAACTCTGGAACAAAATCTACAAGACCAAGCCAACTGGGAGTCCTTTAAAAGTCAAACAATCAACGATCTATTGGACACGCTTCATTTATAAGATATCTTCAATTCAATAATCAATCTCTAAATTATTTCAAGAATATAACGATACTTCAGTCAGCAGGTCTGATGAACGTCATTACAAGCAATAGCAAATGTTGTACAAAGAATGTTCAAATAAATCATGCAGGAAATTCGATAATAAGGACTTTTCTGTATTCTCTACCATAGTACATAATGCTTTGCGCCTTGGGGGGTAATACAAAAGAAAATGGGAGCTTTCTGTCAACCATGTAATTATGCAACACCATTTTCTTTTGTATTACCCCAGGGCGCAAAGCATTATGTGCTATGAGAAAGTAGAGAATTAATTGTGATTAATCGATCTTTATGATTTTGGTGATGATGATGATGATGAATCTGTATGGTGATCTGGGGATGATGATGGTAATGATGATGATGGTAATGATGATGATGATGATGACTGTCATCTATTTTCCTCCGGCTCTTCGTGTTACCCAGTTAGGTTCATTTGCATCCAAGCCAATGCCAATCTAACATGACCCGGATTTAGACTGACCAAGCGAGGTATTTCAGAATCATCATCATCAATGTTTCGTTACATCATCGTTTCCATCCAAATTGATCCATCTTTTTGGCTCATGACTAGTGTCCATTATATAGTGAGTCACAACCCTATAATGTCCAATGGCGTTCCCCATCGCATCATGTCGCCTTCGCCAAGCAATGTCCTCAGCTATGACCACTGTACGAGTTGAATCCTCCTCTAGTTCGAAGCGTACAAGACTTTTAGTGCTGTTTCCTTGCAAGAAACTCTTCTTTCCTTTCAAGATCGCAGCCTCGATTTGTGCAGCAACACTCGACATCGTATCGTTACCATGGACACGGTTTCCGATTTTCCGTGCTTCGTCTCCCACAAAGTTTTGGGTCGGTAATAAAATAAACAGAAGTACACGTACAGCTATAGGACCGAACTTAGCGAAGGTAAACACACTTAAATACAACTGGAGTTATGTTGGATTAGTTTGCCTTGTTAAAATCGCGTCGCATGCATTCTTTTTGTACAAATAGAAGCCAATGAACGCAATGAAATACTCTAAAAGACTTCCCGTAGAAATCATCGGAGATCCTCTTTGCTAAAAAGCTTGTACGAATAAACGCGGATGCTGAAACAAACGGCAATTCTCCAAGTCTAAGACTATTGAAAATACGAACTACAATAATTATTCAAGTTTACAGTCCAATTGGCGCAGGTGTTTGTCAACTCATTGTCTATTCAGTATCAGCAACACAACCTCGCGACGTAATGATGACAGAAGTAAAAGATGGTGTAGTTGCCATGGTTACAGCTATACAATCAACTAGAAGATTTCCTTCATAAATTTACGTACGGAGTCAGTCGTCGATTCGTCGTCCCAAAAATCTGAGAATACAATTCATGCCCTTCCAAGCATCAAAACATTAGACGCAATATTGGACAAACTCAGGTATTGAGAGGTACGTTATAGGGAGCCGTATATGCAATGATGAGTTCACCAATAATATAATACTATATTTTGTTTGGCTGATATATATATAATAACAGGATTTCACATAACCAATCTTCGTAGTTAAAGCTGACATTGGACCACAACGTGAATTCCCTGAGAGATTTCATGTACTAAGCACAACATCCATCACTAAAAGAGAAAAAGACTTGTAATTTTGAAGCCTTTTCAATTGCAGCAGCCTTAATGGTTCTCGGCATTCAAACGCTCGACTATCCACCTGTCTCCCGGTTTTTACTGCTGATAAATAAGTTTCACTTGTTGTGAGTCATTTACCATCAAATACTCGGCACTACCAGAAGCAAACTCATTGATTAATTGATTCTTCGCCTGGTTTTGTGTTTATTTACATTTAGATATCACAAACAGTACGTGTAAAAACGAAATTCTTCAATTTCAGCTCTCGTCTGTCATATTTCATTGAAGTATTGTACTTGGTAACACATACATGGAACTATTACATCGATAACGCCAAATAATAGACTTGTTTTTATTCGATCTACAAACAATTTATTTCATTTGCACATCGCAGTGGGGCAGATCAAGATGAATGATTTAATTGGCAAAGCATGCCGATTTCGAGCCAAAATATAAGATGTCTATTCCAAACAAAAAAGAAAATCTCTGTGATCAACATGTAAACAGAATTACTAGGAGTCTGAAGCGACATTTAAAGGGGGACTAGTACGTAAATCGTTCAAAGTTTGATTTAGCTGAAACTTCACTGAAATATTCTCAAAGACCCATACAATCACTGGTTAATTTTTTTCTCAAAATTTCCAATGGGAAGTAATACATTTTTATGAATCTTTAGAGGTGCCAGTGACGTCACTGACTCAACCCAAACAATAATCACGGCTTCGCTCCATACATTTCTTCATGTTTAATGTCTTGACTTATTTTATTTCTATGAAGCTAAGCGTTTGTGTGAAGGAGTTTTCTTACCTTGTATGTGTTTAGGATTGATTGTTTGAATAGTATACCATTTTCACTACTAAAATCCCCGCTCATTGTCTCGGTGCGATTAAGTTATGGGAGAATGAGATTGGACCGAGGCCATGAGCGAAGCGCGACGCGGACGTACGTACGTACAGGAAGTAAGCACAGGCAGCCCAACCATTGCTTTTGAATATTTCAAAAAAAAAATTTTTTGATGGGCTTCCTGTGGTAGAGCGCGCGCATTTATATATTGGGTTCCCTGTGCTGAGTAATGTCCTATGTTGGGCTTCCTGTGTGCCTCCTGCGGGATGCGCCCGCAGCAAATGTGTATATTTACACAAGGTATGAAACTCCATCACGTGACAAATACGATTTTGACCCTAATTTTGTCAATGTGATGTGAAAATTCAATTTTTCTTCGAATAACTAAACTTTACCGTATTCTCGAAACACTTTGTAAGTGTCAGTCGTCTAACTTCAACGTATGCTGAGAAACTAATTTTTGAAATTTTGAGCGTCATGGACCGATGTGCGACGCGAGTACATGGTGCACTTTTCCGTGAAGTAGTCGGGATTTTGCCTTCGAGAGGAAATCGGCCAGCGCTCGGTATCTAAACATGACGTCTTGTTACGTCAGGTTACGTCAGGTCACGTCATTACTGTATACGCCATTTTGGTTTATGTCACAAGCTAGTAAATACATATACTGTTGAAAGTGTATTATTAAACAAGCCTCATAATTTATCAAAACAATCAAAAATGACCGAAATAGTTTTAAATGCAGAGCAAAGGAGAGTCTTGGATCGAGTAATGTGTGGCCACAACTTATTTATCAGTGGCAAAGCCGGTACAGGTAAGACATTCATCGTCAAACACATTGTCAAGTTGATGGAGAAGACGAAGGCCATTGTTGTCACTTGTACAACTGGTATGGCTTGTACGCTTTACGAGAACGCTAAGACGTTACATTCATTTGCTGGGCTTCGAAATGGACGAAGGAACATTGATGCGTTGGTCTCGTCGGTCATGAACAACACCGAGTGTTTGCAAAGATGGCGTTCAACTGAGATATTGATAATCGACGAGATATCTCAGTGTAGCATGAAGACCTGGGAGACCATTCACACGTTAGCCCAGAAAACAAGGGGAAATAATCTCGTATTTGGAGGTATGCAGGTAATTGGGGTTGGGGATTTTTATCAGTTACCTCCAGTGAAGAACGACATTGACGAAGCGAAATATTGCTTTGAAAGTGAAGTGTGGAAGGAAGTTTTCCCTCACACTGTGCTTTTGCAAAACGTTTATCGACAAGATGAGACTGAAAGAGAATTTCTGAATGTACTTGGAGAACTGGCTAGTGGTGAATGAAGTGGGGGGAATTATATTAGTATTCAGTTTTAATATATTTGTTTTCTTTCACTAATACGAAAAGTACTAAAATGGAGTACAAACACTAAAAGCATGCAATGATTTAAACTGAATAGAAGACAATACAGAGTGATGGCACTTAACCCGTGATACAGATATTAGCCAAGTAGATATTAGTTACATTTACTAACTATTAGATTTTGTTTCACGGGTTAAGTGCCATCACTCTAATCAGCATACAGCGATTCCAATAAATCTGGGCCCTACTAATTAGCCGTCAGTGTTTATTAGATGTAAAGGAACAAAAGAAAACAAAAGAGTGAGTGGCTAATTGTGTGTATTGGTATAGTTAGTAATGCCCGGGTATGTAATTGGAATCATTCTAATTTAGCACTAGTGCTACATTCTATTTACGTTGCACACTTTTAGTGTTTGTAAGCTTTAGCTATGCCAGGGTCCTGTTACTCAAACGTGGTTAACACTAACCCAGGCTAAATATAGCAATTCTGGCTATTTGATTGGATGACAGGCTATATTTAACCCTGGGTTAGCATTAACCCACTTCCTAGCAACTGGATGCTGCAGAGCAGCATTCATTTATACGTGCCAGAAATATTTTTAAACATGATGTTTAAAAATTTGAGTGAAAAAAATAAATGTATTTATTACAAGTGGATATTAATATTTCTTGTTAATATTATTTCTTGTTATTATTATTTCTTGTTATTATTATTTCTTGTTATTATTACATTGGATTTATTGTTATTATGAAAATGATAAATATTTAATTTATAAAATCAATAAAGTGGTTAATTTCTATATAAAGTACTCCATCTTCTGTTGGTTTATATTCAAATATAGACTATGAATATATCCACAATGTTCGTCTTTATATAATTATTGCTGGAGTCAGCTTTCAAAGTAACAACACATCCTGAAAGAGATAAAAAATTGATCTTATTCAACAGTGACATATGGACCATGGGTTGCTATAATAATGAACATCAATCAAGTGAGTCTAGTTTGGACCATCCTCGGGAAACAAGGAGTATATTCTGTTGCTCGTTACTCGCTCCCAGAGAAATACCCCTGGGAACGAAGTCTGTTGGAACTTGTTCTGGAAGTCAAACATAGTAGCTAACCAATCAGAGCGCGCGTTAGAATTGTGTTATTTTACAATTTATTATATTTACCATGTGATGAAGACTTCCCTGCCATTGTGTTAATGATCTTGATTGAGGCTAGTATAGTGAGACTGTAATAATGCCAACTGTATATAGTCCCTGAGGACCTGTTATCAGGGCATTCAAACAATGAATGACCTGTAAAAATAAATCAATGAACATCAAGTGAGTCTTGTTTGGATTAAGCTGGCTTATATTTAAGCCGTTGTCAATAAGAGTACAGACACACTGTATGACGAATCGCTAGCGGGACCTACATGTACATAAACAGTCCCATCAAACCAAGTGGAAATAAATTCTGAAAATACATGTACCTCCAACAAAATTATTACCTGAATAGACATTTCATCCAAAATCAAACCACCTTCTCTACCATATGCATCAAGTTCATTTTTATCTGCCTCCTTAACAAGCCAATCTAGTACTTCATCATTTATTCCTGCCTTCTGGCTTACAGAGTTTTTATACAAGGACAATAGTCTTCCAGATGGTAACCTGATCATACCACTATCCTTCAACTGTTCATAAGCTTCTGGGCTTCGACACCACAGGGATAAACAGAGACGAATGATTCTGAAAAGAAAAATGGGATTAATGTTAACTCTGAACAGGTGGTATATTAACATCAATGAGACACTTACTTTGGGTGCCATCTATTTGCTCTTGAATCTGGATTTTCAAGAACTTGTTTCTGTGCTTCCCAGAACATTTTCATGTCATCATTAACTTTGCTTTCATCAATTCTTCCAAACATTGACTTAAAATCATTGTGATCTTCTTCTGTGAAGTCTTCCATTTGTTTTTGTATCTCTTCTTTGGCATTCGCTGCCCTCTCTGCCCTTTTTTCTGCATTCTTTACACGTGCTTGTTCAATATGCAGTCTACTTGATATCTCCTCTGGATTCATGTACGAAATTCGCTTTTGCTTTTTAAGCTCCTGTCCATCATGATCTGACTCGTTCTTCCTATAGCTACGACAATTTTGTTTAAGTGTAACACAATTTCGACATTTCATTTCGTGTGTATTGTAACTCAAAATAGATAAACAGTTTCTTGCTCGATGCCTGATAGACTGAGTCTTGATGCCTTGATCGTCACACATTTCCCAGTGTTCAGTAATACCATGGGCATGGGCATTCCCTTGCACAGTTTTTGGACTGTTGACTTCAAACTCAAAGCCTTTGCATAGTGGTACCTCGGCACAAAATTCAAATACATTGTCAAGAAATTGTTTTGATAAACCTTGAACATTATCTAGATCAAGTGCAACCTCGTTTGACATCACATTCACAGAGAACTTGATAGTTAAATCTTGACATACACGTAGTTCTCTCACCATTTTTTTACCGTCGCAAAGATCGTCACTTTTTAATACCGTTATAATCATCCACTGAATTGCCTCTGTTGACTTCTTGTTCACCGTCCACGACATGACCGAGGTTGAAGGCTTTGGAGGATTATAAGAATTCAAAATTTGACCCCATTCTAGCGGGAAAGGCTCACTTATTCTTGCTAAATTTGTATACACCCAACATCTTTTCATTCCGCTGTTAGTCGGTAATGTCTTCTGCTCTCTCTTTCCGAATGGAAATAACTTCTTAATCACACGTCCCAATTCTTTATCTCGGTTGTTTACTTTATCTTTATGTGGTGAAGTCCTCAATTCCTCTTCAATTTTGTCCAGCTGCACCGAGTGACCAACACTTTTATAATATGTTTGCCACAACCTGTACGAAGCACCATAAATATTTGTACACACAAATATGTAGTTTTAAAACCCTTTCACTCGCTTTTTAAAAGCTGAAATCAGAAATATAAAACCTACCATGCATTAACAGATAATTCTCTGGTGGTAGAAATACTCTCCATCGTCATTTGGTTTCTTTTTAAAAGAATATATCGAGATGGAAAATGTTTGAAGTTATAGAAAATGGCGGTGTTTGTGATGACGTTTTGATGACCTCAGCTGACGTTTCTTAGGCGTCACCACGACGTCACCACGTATATGTGAACAATCTTCGGAAGGCAAAATCCGACTACTTCACGGAAAAGTGCACCATGTACTCGCGGCGCACATCAGGCCATCACGTGACTGGAGTTTCATACCTTGTATAAATATACACATACACTGCGGGACGCGCGGGATGCACACAGGAAGCCCAACATAGGACATTACTCAGCACAGGGAACCCAACATATATATATTGCGCGCGCGCTTTACCACAGGGAACCCATCAAGAAAAGACACAAATATCATTTTTTGAATTATTTAGTAGCCTCAAAAGCAATGGTTGGGCTGCCTGTGAGTAAGTAGATCGAGTAACGGCGTCGCCGAAGGGGAGGTGGGAGGGTCGGAAAAATATTTTCGTCGTCCTTGTAGAAGATCGTGTAAAAGCCCCGAAATTGAATAATTTGGTTCTTAAATACCCGAATAAAAGCACGTGGTGATGCAGGGCATTCCAACAAACCCTCCCGAGGGAAATGAGACTCATGATTCGCATCCGTTGGTATTTCACGGAGTTTTTCAGTAATGAAAATAGTATACCATTTTCACTACTAAAATCCCCGCTCATTGTCTCGGTGCGATTAAGTTATGGGAGAATGAGATTGGACCTTTGCCCACTCGCTGACGCTGCTTCCGCTACCTTTCGAACTCAACGTGAATACGCCCCAAACGAGGGAAAAGGTGTATAAAATGGGGATCCTCCCGAAACTCAGAAAAAACGACCATGGTGAAATTAAATACATTTAAATAACAATTAATAATTACTGACATTTCCAGCTGTGAAAGCATTTGGGACCCGGAACCTGTAGTGACCCTACGCGGAGAGGCGGCGACCTAGTCGTTTGCCTTGCCAGGTGGGAATGGTCCGGCCCAGCCAGTAGGGCTGCCTTCCCAGTCACACCACTTGACCGTGTGTTTCTGACGTTCTAATATGCTAGTGTAGAAATGACCCTAGGGATGAGAAGGAGAAATGGGGGGACACACCCATTCCGACACCTCGAGGGAAATTCAGGGAAGGCCCCCCACCAGCCAAACCGGACCAGGAACCCGCCCGAAGGCAAGTTATAGGGTGTAAGTTTAGTTTACCCTTCTGGCCACGGTTAGGGAAGTGAGGAGGATCCACCCAGTCGTGAAGAAAAATATAGCAATAAAAGTCAAATTATATTGTAAAAAGCACTTTATTTCAATCATTGCATGAAACGAACGGAAATGATCAGACTGCATCGCTTACCAACAAATCATGCCCTGTAAACCCTGTCCTTAGCGACCACGCCTATTTATAGCACTCCCCATATATACATTCTCTGGCGATGTGGTCTCTATGGCCACAAGTATAATTGGTAATCATGCCTATTAGTCCAAATGGGGCCTACTGGACACTACTGGAAAAAGCGGCCGGAGGAAACATCAAAACCAACCATGCACACACTAGGCTTTACATTTTCTATGAGGGTCAGCGGCAAATAACTAATGCTATTCAGCCTTTGCCAGCGCGAAGGGAGATTCAAGCAGTTTTGGCAATGCCGACAAACGGCCACGCCCCTTTCGTCGACAACGGACACTTCATATAATTTTATAAACACACAACTAGAGCACTTTCGGTAATGCCGACAAACGGCCATGCCCCTTTCGTCGACAACGGACATTTCATATAATTTTATAAACACACAACTAGAGCACTTTCGGTAATGCCGACACACGGCCACGCCCCTTTCGTCGACAACGCACACTTCATATAATTTTATGAACACACAACTAGAGCACTTTTGGTAATGCCGACACACGGCCACGCTAATTCTGCCGACACACGGCTATTTCACATATATCACGTGCCGAATGCACTTTTGGTAATGCCGACAAACGGCCACGCCCCTTTCGTCGACAACGGACACTTCATATAATTTTATAAAACACACAACTAGAGCACTTTCGGTAATGCCGACACACGGCCACGCCAATTCTGCCGACACACGGCTATTTCACATATATCACGTGCCGAATGCACTTTTGGTAATGCCGACATACGGCCACGCCAATTCTGCCGACACACGGCTATTTCACATATTTCACGTGCCGAATGCACTTTTGGTAATGCCGACACACGGCCACGCCAATTCTGCCGACACACGGCTATTTCACATATATCACGTGCCGAATGCACTTTTTGGTAATGCCGACAGACGGCCACGCCAATTCTGCCGACACACGGCTATTTCACATATTTCACGTGCCGAATGCACTTTTGGTAATGCCGAGACACGGCCACGCCAATTCTGCCGACACACGGCTATTTACATATATCACGTGCCGAATGCAATTACACGGCCACGCCAATTCTGCCGACACACGGCTATTACAGAACTATAAACATATGACTAAAGCATAAATAACGGTAAATGCTTACAGATAACAAGACATGGGTAAATAGTGCTAACCACGATAAATAATAAACGTATAGAATACTACAACCAAATATACTAAAGCTGTAACACAAAATTACTGAAGCAAGGATTATAATTACGATAAACTGAGACTCTTAGTTATGGGCGATATCGTTAACCCTGAAATACCCAGGCCCTCGAACAGAAAGAGATGCAACCTCATGAGGCAAATGTGAAAATACTGCAGTAAGGGAGCGAAAATACGGCGGCTAGAGCGAGGGGAAAACAAAGCCTAGAACCATAAAAACCTCGATAGTGACTCGAGTGACAACAAATACATATCGTTGACGGAACGTATGAGTACTGACCAACTAAACGCGGGATACGAAAAGAAAGAAACAACCTACTACCTCATTTTGCACGTTATTAACTGCTAGTTTCGAGACCACAACGGGTTCTGCGACCACAACGGGTTCTGCGACTACAGCGGGTTGGAGTTGGCGTTGCAGGGTAGCCAGTTCTTCTGGTTTGGATCATTCTGAGCAGCTGCCATGCGGATATTCGGCTTCGGCGACAGGAAAAATCAAGAAGGAAAAATCTTTTCGTCGTCCTTGTAGAAGATCGTGTAAAAGCCCCGAAATTGAATAATTTAGTTCTTAAATACCCGAATAAAAGCACGTGGTGATGCAGGGCATTCCAACAAACCCTCCCGAGGGAAATGAGACTCATGATTCGCATCCGTTGGTATTTCACGGAGTTTTTCAGTAATGAAAATAGTTTTCTTCAGTGCAGAGCTGTTATCTGAGCAAACCGTTCAGATATTTTGATCACAAAATACAAAGAAATGTATGGAGCTGAGATTGGGTTGAGTCAGTGACGTCACTGGCACCTCTAAAGATTCATAAAAATGTATTACTTCCCATTGGAATTTTAGAGAAAAAAATTAACCAGTGATTGTATGGGTCTTTGAGATTATTTCAGTGAAGTTTCAGCTAAATCAAATTTTGAACGATTTACGTACTAGTCCCCCTTTAAAGGAGTTATTCTTAGCAATTAATAATAATAATAATAATAATAAACTTTATTTCACGAGGGTACATTTAACAGTTTTCACTGATGAACTCATGGCCCAATTGCGAAATAATTACAAATTTAGAAACTACAATTGTAAGCCTAACCGCATAATTGCAAGTCTACCTCAAATCGGACTGTCCTTCATAAATTAAATTATCAATGAATTTGCAAAATCAATTTGGTAGACTAAAAATAAAACATTTTAAATGCATTTTTACAGCAATAATGCTTGGACTAAAAACAGGAAGAATGGATGCATATTGAGAGGGAAAGGAACTGACGAGATTATTTCCTAATCTTACTTGGAGTTTTATGGAATTAATCAAGGTTCGCTGTGAGCTCCATCTTCCGTTCAGTAATCTATGGATTACAACAACTCGGTGCCAATCTACTTTATATCATTCATTCCTTAAAAACAATGCCATTAGGCTTATTAAAGCAACGCGATTGTTCTACGGAAGAGACGATGGACAGCTTTCTACAGAAACGAAAATAGCTGGAATGAGAACGAAAATAGCTGGAATGAGAACGAAAATAGCTGGAATGAGTCGCCTATTTTGAGCTAGTTGTTTTTTCTCATTTCCTTTCATCCGATCTCCAGCATCGTTCAATTATTTTAACACTATTTTAAATTAAGTATTAAAATCATAGTTAAAAGCCACGGTTAATTCAGTCAAGCCACTCTTAGAGACAGCGGCAATTAAGAGTCCAAGAGATTAGACCGAGCTGACTCCTTGCTTCAAGAGGATTTGGAAGGAATATATTCAAATTCTACAGTGACCGAGGGATTAACGCTTTAATCTTGTAACATATAGTTCCCGTCATGTGTAAAAACTCTAGTGGGGTTAATACACATGACTATACATTACAAGGATTTGATAATTAACCAACATTGATGCGAGTTTGAAGTCAGTATACTGCGCGGTAATCCATCGAATCAGGACTGCGTCATATCATATGTAAATATGAAAATATATAATTCCTTTTTTTTTGCCAGTTATTTGTTTGTCATAGTTTCTTTGTCATGACCTGTAGTGATTTTGCGCCTATGTATACAAAGTTTTTTGTCACGTTCAAGAGTTTGTCGAAGGTAGCGGTTTCCATGGTAACCACTAATCTTAGGTCACCATAAGAGACGGAGCCCTATTATAGAAATTCCTTCTGAGGTCTCACTTGTAGTAGATATTTCAGACATATTCAAGTGTCAGTAAAAACGAGTCATTTTCCTCGTTCAACGAGGTTAAGTTCATGAAGAATTTCGCAACAGCAAACTTGAACTGAGGTAAGCTGCTATGTCATGAACGGAAATAATGTCGGTCGTTGTTAGTGACACCCGAGGTGGCTTGTAAAAGTAATATACAGACAGGTTGCGTTTATAATGTAAAAATACACTGACGACCAAAAAGAATAATTTCCAACACCTGCAAAAACGAAGGAAAACGAACTGTGGACAGTTTGTTGTTCACTACTTTCAGTTGTCTTCGTTTGTTGTGAACACAATTCAGGTTTAAGAAATACTGAATTAGTCTACGTCGCCTAACTATAACATCAGATTATGATACACATAGGCCAGGATCATCAGTACATGTGAGCTTATAGACCTTCTGACTACGACAAGCTAGATTACAATCAGTGAAAGGAAGATATTGTATACTGAGTATACTGAAAATGCCATCGTCAAACTTTCAGTGAAACCTTAAAGTTTATAGTAACAAAGTTACCTTAGTAATCATTCTACAGTTCTTTACTACTTTGTATTGGTGCCTGTGGTGAACGAAAACTACCAAAAATGTTTTCAAAATACCTACAATATCCAAGTGAAACATATGATTTTGTCCGGCACTGAATTTGCTGGAATATTTCCACGAAGGGGATCGAAGACAAACATAATTACCAACTAAATTGGTTCTCTTTTAATCGGCTATACAGCGTAGTCCATGTCGATCTAGACGTGGTTTAAGAACTCAATTTCGAATTTCGAATTTTTAAATTTTAGTGAAAATAAGAAAAATCATGAAACCCTGATCACTGTTTTTGTCGAACGCATGTCTAGGGCTAACGAGTTTACAGGGATTACACAAGATGTCAATTCGAGTCATCGTGACTGACAGGATGGCTTTAAATCTTTTATTAAAAGGGCTAATGAAGTGCACGGCTTGAAGACTACAAGGATTTTGAAGCTTTGATTAGATTTTTGCTGTCTGTAGACTAGATGTATATATTTAAAAATGAAAACAAGCAACGTAGAAGAAAACTGAATGAAACTGGAAACTGGAAAAATGGATAAAAAGGACAAAATGAAACAACGTGTATTTCTGAGGGCTGAGTGTGCCCTTGGATAAGGTACTGTTTCGATCAGTGGAATGTGATGTTTTTGGATTGAATCCATTCCGTGCCGTGTGCCGTGTGCCGTGTGTGCCGTGTGCCGTGTGCCGTGTGCCGTGGGTTTTCTCCACGGTCATACGAATCTGCTCTATTAGAAATTCACGGAGTCTCCACCCATGCTGTCAGACAAGGTGGTCGTGTATGGGAATGTGGCAATAATTACAGTGTTTGATTACTATTTCGGGACGTTGCGCATACAATAACAGTTATAGCCGCATCCACTTGGTGTGGGGCACGCCGCTAAAGTAGTTTACGGCGTTTTCACTAATTTCTAGTCCTTCTACATGTATAAATAACTATTGTTGACAAAGACATTAACTATGGATTACCTGATGTCATATCGCGCATTCCTATTTACAAAACACCAATACTGCTTCATCAATCAGCTCTCTGATTGCGACACTTAAATATAGGATCAGTTCAAACCCTCTCGTAAGCGACCACTCTAATGGTCAACAAGCGATGGTCGCTCATGGGGGTGGTCGCTTACGAGGGGTACTATTAAAGTCGACTGGGAAATTAGAATGGAATTTAGAAAGTAGTCGCGTAGGAAGGAGGTCGCCAACATGAGCTTGAAACCCTTTGACTAGGATTACATCAAGCTTCCAAGTTAATGCGTAAAATTACGTTCGAAAATCCGAGCTAAAAATGAGATCCCTTAAGTCCAAAAAGAGAATACACCACATGACGGTTATGTTGAGTATCCACGAAAAATGGTTCCAAGTTGAGGTTGGAATTGATCAAATACAGTATGAAAACATCCATGCCAACCTCGACTTGGTGCCTTTGTTCATGGCTACTCAACAGAACCTTGCAAACAGTTTTTTTTCTCCTTCCGCATTCTGTGGTTTTCAGAGAGTTTTAAATATATTAATTACATGGAAATACGTTCCTTTTCTTTGTTTCATTGATGATGTTTCCAAACCTAAAACATCTCAGACAACTATTTCATTTGTCACTCTCCTTCCTAGGGTGAACCTACAGAGATGAGACCAAGCAAAAAGCGTTGCAGATCAGCCAAGATTAACTGCAGTCCTTATTGAATCTAATATGCGATCTCAGCCCTGGTCCAGTAGTTTCAACGGTGAAACACAAAGCAATATAACTGTAACAATGGGGAGCGAGGTCAAGTTACCACCTCTCTCACAGGTGGACTGTCTACAAGGACCACACAGAGTTGACGAAGACGCTGTTACAAGAGAACGCGAATTCAATTATGCGAAAATCCGCAACAGACAAAAGCGAATTATAAAACCACAGGGCAAGGAAAGAGAGTTTGGATATGGTCGAAGAAAGCGTCACCTTCCTGACTACCTCGGGTCATACCCTCCACTATCCCAGGTACCAATGGGAACGAATCCAATACTGGAATCACTTCAACCAGACAAGAAAACCCATCACGCGTATAAACGCAACATCTACAACACACGGTTGCTTCCAATATCGCAAGTCTCCTGTCTCATTAGCAGAGCCGATGGAAGCTCAGAGCCAAAGAACACGCTGCAAGACATGTCGATGTTTCATATTCAAAACAACGATTCAACGTATGTCAAGCTGGCGAAGTCAGGTGGTCAGCGTGACTTGTTGCACTATAAGGAGGTAAAGCCACCTTTGCAGCGTTCATTGGACACCAATTATTCACCAAGTTCCAATGGGACGCTACCAGCACTTAAGTCTAAGTCGGTACTGGACCCGACATGGAAACCCTCGCAATGGGCCGCGCTGTCACCAATCAAGAAAGACCAAGATCACGATGGCTTGAAAGACAAGTAGACATTTTGATTCTATTGAAGTGGGACTTTGGTAAAAACTATCCACACTAAACACATTTATGTTTTTTTATCTTATACTAACACAGTTCAGTACTACTGGTAGAAACTATCCACAATAAACACATTTATGTTTTTTTTATCTTATACTAACACAGTTCAGTACTACTGGTAGAAACTATCCACAATAAACACATTTATGTTTTTTTATCTTATACTAACACAGTTCAGTACTACTGGTAGAAACTATCCACACTAAACACATTTATGTTTTTTTTAATCTTATACTAACACAGTTCAGTACTACTAGTACCGACACGGTGCATCCAATAGTTAGTTTGTCCTATTCGTCACAGAGTCACAGAAGACGTATTTTCCAAAATAATTTGATCAATTTTAAATATTTTTTCCCATCACCTCGGTTGCACGCGCAGAATCCTGCTTAACGAATTTGAATGCGCAAACATAGGTTGTTAAGGTGCAGTAGTGCCACATGTATATAATGGATGTTTTATACTTTCTAAAGGAAAAATGTTGAAAGTAATTTACAAAAATCTGCATTGTATACTACAAGATTGTTTTAAATTGATTTACTGTATGGGGAATTTCTCAAAGGGGGACTAGTACGTAAATTGTTCAAAGTTTGATTTTGAAACTTCACTATCTCAAAGACCCATTCAATCGCTTGTTAATTTTTTTCTCAAAAATTCCAATCGAGTAATACATTTTTATGAATCTTTAGAGGAGTCAGTTTACTCAACCCAAACTCAGCTCCATACATTTCTTTGTATTTTGTGATCAAAATATCTGAACGGTTTGTTTAGATAACAGCTCTGGACTGAAGAAAAGTAGTCAAATCATCAATCCTAAGCACATATAAAGTAAGAAAACTCCTTCACACAAACGTTTAGCTTCATAGAAATAAAATAATTCAAGACATTAAACATGAAGAAATGTATGGAGCGAAAATGTTTGGGTTGAGTAAAGTACTGACTCCTTAAAGACATAAAAAATCTCCCATTGGAATTTTTGAGAAAAAAATTAACAAGTGATTGTATGGGTTTTGAGAAATTTCAGTGAGTTTAGCTGTACTTTGGGATTTTACTAGTCCCCCTTTAACTCAGTATATTTTGTACAAGAAATTTAATTGTCTATTGTCTTGTCTACATAAGTAGATTATGTATGTGTCATGTGACATCCACTGGGGGGCAGGGGGTTATTTTGTCTGATAGTGCAGCAAATGTTGCAGTCAGTTGAGTCAGTGTAAGAACAATGTAAGTGATCTGGCTATATAAGAACGACCATTATCTCTTATTGATATCTAAATTCTCCTAGAGGCTCTTTGAATTCCAAAGGAGAATTTGGATTTGGATCACAAGTCACTTACACTGTTCTTGCACAGACCCCTTTAATCTTGGTTTGGGATATAGAATTTGAATGATTGGTTGATTAGCCAAGTAAACCTAGATTGTTATTTGATCAATTCCATAATTTGGAGCTCTGCCTCCCTGCAGGATCTGATGATACATGTACATGTAGCTTTAGAGAAAAGCCCATCATGCAACACCGACAACTGATGACATGTCTGATTAGCCATTTTGGAGTTGATGTTGGTGAAGGATTGTGGGACTATCACCATATATTGCTGTCTATTCGTATAAAACAAGGGGAAACGACTGGGAAACATAATTATTGTGTGCCAAACTCACTTACTTCAAACTTCAAAACATCACTATTCAAACTTGTAAAGTAACTTTATTGTGCCAATTTCGTAGTCATACCAGTTACTGGCAGACTAAAATTCATTGGGAAATACATGATATATATACCTATTTCAATAAAGGTTGTTAAGGACATCAGTCTATGGGCGATATGTTATAGGTCGTTGCAAGACTGAACTGCATTATGGTAACAGCTTGAATGGCATGTATGCCAGAAATATTTCATAAAATTCGATTCAAAATTTATCTTAGCCTGTTGAAATTGAAATAGGTACGATACCATACAGCCTTTCATACCTTTTTAGCCATTCGATCTGTTACCATAATGCAGTTCAGTCTTGGAACGACGTATAACCTATCGCCTATGGACTGATGCCCTCGACAGGGATTTGGGTTGTACATCAAAATAAAATAAGTCTTACATACAGTATAAATCATTGCAGGTAAATAATAATAATAATAATAATAATAATAATAATAATAATAATAATAATAATTGCTGACGCAGCGAGCGAGCCTGAAGCGAGCGAGCAAGGAAGCAATTCTATAATTCATTCACATAGGCAGAAAAAATCTCAGATTTTTACCCGGCATGCAGTTTCCAATAACCATCATGCCAATTCTCAAGAACCATCATGCAATTCTCAAGAACCATCATGCATTTTCGCGCCCAAATCCCACATACGCTAAGCGAGTTGTTTTCCTATTCAAGCTTTCGCGTTTTCTGATCGGTAAATGTCGTGCCCAAAATCTGTGTCCCTAATTAATTTGTACATGTGTATGTTTCTTTAGCCGGTATATCCTGACTCGTAAGCCCATCAGATACGTATCTTGTGCTTTCGTGGGAATTGTGTAGTTCAGAAGATCACTGTATTAATTGAGCTGATTAAGTGCCGGCTGGACCGTGTGTCAGTGTGTCAGTTTCAAGTGTGAATATTCGCATTGAAATCTCAATTATAAGTAATACATTAGTTATTCATAAGCTATCCAGTTTTTCAATAGACAAATACTATTCAAAACAAAGAAAGGTAGACTCGCCTAATAATTTGCATACTTGTCACTTGGCATAAAACAAAAAAACATTTCATAACTACAGTAGTCTAAACTCTCCGGCACCAACTCTTATCCACAACTACTAACATTGCATTGCACCGTCAGCATTCACTGCTGTTAGGTAGCCTAGTAATAATTTAATAACTTATATAGCGCATATTCCATGGCCGAAATGATCAAATGCGCTTTAAATCAAAGGTATATTTAATATTGATGATGTTCAGTGATAGTATGGACATGTATGACGTATGTGTGTTGGTGCTGGAGTTATTGGTAGTGCTACAGCAAGACATCTCGCAAAGCTTGGAAAAAAGACTTTGCTTTTGGACCAGGTATGTAACTCAGGGTTATTAGACCAGCTGAGCCGCACCACCCACAACCCAGCAGTACATGATAATAATTAAACCCCAGTCCCTTTCATGGGTGGCATATTATTTTCCAGGGAGGGTACTGACGTATCGGAGTGATGAAGACGTGTGAAAGCCCTTTCTTGGGTGTGAAATATTAAAAAATTTTGGAATATTTTGGAAGTCAAATTTTTTTGCAGGGGACTTTTTTTGGGGTGGCACTTTTTTTGCCAAGGAAAGAGAAGCATTTTTTTGTGGTTACATATATAATGTATGGACTGCATGTAGGACATTTTTTGGGTTGAGTTGTAGCTGTATTTAGATCTACTCCATCACTCTTTTACCTGAGAGACATTTTGAGCATACCTACATACATGTACTGTAATCCCCAACATAGATTTTGTAACATATAAATTTATTTCATGCTTGAAAAGAACATCCATTAATTAATTGTTATTGTTCTTTTTTCTGGCCTAAAAGTATTGTCACTTGAAGGATGATTGTTAACAATTTCTTTGTATTCTTTGGAATGCAAAAATAAGCATTTTTGAAATGAATGAATGGGTTGAAATTCTTAATATCTTAATATTATCAAAAGGTATCCTTTACAAAGACAAAAAATACTCATATAGCAAAAACAACATTGCCTTTTGTTATTCGTTTTTCCTTTGTTTATTTGAATGCTTTTTGTTTTAATACTCCTCGTGTCTGGACCTTTTTATCTGACTGGTAATATTAATGTGCAAAGTATCATAAATGCATCTTGTAATAATATTACATGTGCAGATGTGGTACTGCTATAAAGAACTAATTTAATTTAAATTGTAAATTGGGAGAAATTGATACAATGTAGACACTTTTGCTTCCAAAGATGTAAAACGTCTTTGAAATGCCTGCTATTTTCAATTCAGATGAAAGATGCTAGAAACTATACAAAGAGTTTTAGCGTATCTAAATGTAACAATTTGTATAGGAAATAGCATGGTTTGTAGTGATATTTACAATATAATTGGATGTATTTTTATCTAGATAATTATAATAATATAGATCAGTTAGATAGCTGATTATTTAATACGGTAGACATAGACATGAGAAAAGCTCCCGAGAGCAGCTGGACAAATATCGTTGGAAAGTGACAAAACAGTGGAATCGACGAATAATAAATCTTTTGTAAGTATAATGATAATCACTTCCCAATTGAAAGTCAAAAGATGATTGCATCACACCATAACACTGTGTCTTGTGCGATTGGTCGGCCATAATTTCACCGTAACTTTCTCACAAATGTTGAGGGAAATCTTCATCACCCCTAACAGTTTAAACATTTTCAAAGAATATATATCAAGAAAAAAATATATATTTTTGTTACTCTTAATATAGTTCAGCTCGATATACCAGTTAAAAATAGCACATCAAAGACCAAACAACGACATCTTAGCTTTTATCCAATTATCACACTATAAGAATAAATAGTTCCTTAGGATGTTGAAATTCTGGTTTTCTTTTAAGTTAGATCATCCGATCCCACGTGGGAGTTCGAGAGGATACTGTTTTACTATAATGGAGGACTTTAAAACAATATTATATACACACATCTATTCACTGCTCATTCCTTTTTCGTGTTCAAGCACGTTTGACATTGTTTTTAATACGAATACATATAGGTTGTTTTATTATATTCGTGTTTGAAAGGTATTTTGGCAGTGAAATGTACTGATATTAGGTTCAAAATGGACCATTTTAGCATAAAACAGCACTATATATTTTCTACCTTCTTTGATTAAACCAACGAATCTTTTTCGCCCGTGGTTTTATGAACAGCGTACAATGTCCCATCCAATGTAGATACAAACAGGAACGATTCAGGGACTCTCAAGGTTTTAGCCTGGCGAAGACACAACAAGAATGAGAGAAAGAGCAATATATGCACGCGTTAGGAGGTTGGATGGCTTTTATACCTCTTGATCCATATACGAGGGTTCAAATAAACGACAGCATCCCAAGAACAAGGTAAAATAGAATCCTGTCGACAATTCGCCACATCATGGGTTTTGTAAAACTAGTGTGATCATCAAAGAATCAAACTGTAAAGAAACTCAAGCTGAAACTCTGATCGAAAATAAATTCGAAACTTACATAAAGAGAGCGGGGGGACTGGACTTAGCGACGTCATTTTTGCTTCGTTTCGATATTTTCTGCTCACTTCCGGTTCAACCGCAAGCCAAAAAAGCCGCGGGCGACTCTGGGAACGAGAATGACTTCCGGTTATTTGGAATACCGCTGACCCACAGGCAGCCCAAGCAATATATTTGTGGTGGTGTGGTACGAACGTGATTTACAGTGAATGTATGGCGCGAAAAATACGTATTTTTTGTTTTAATACCCAATTTGAACATACCTTGGTCCTGTGTTGTTGTTAATGCTATTTTAACATCTTTCTGGCTTGGTTTTTAGCCGTTTTTAGAGCGGTTTTTGAAAAAATAGCCCACTAGTCAATAAAGCAATACATTTGTGGGAGTGTAACGAACGGATTTACAGTGAATGTATGGGGCGGGTTTTAATAAATTGGAAAAATACGTATTTTTTGTTTTAATAAATTTGAACATACCTTGGTCCTGTGTTGTTGTTAATGTTTTAATAAATTTGAAAATACCTGGTCCTGTGTTGTTGTTAATGCTTTCTGGCTTGTTTTTAGCTAGAAAGGTTT
>JAUJYZ010000624.1:0-141409 GCA_033675265.1 Actinostola sp. cb2023
CTACATGACTGTATATACAGCTATTTCATACAATCATGACATTTGGTTTGACATACGTCTAGTCTGTGAGTCTTCTACATGACTGTATATACAGCTATTTCATACAATCATGACATTTGGTTTGACATACGTCTAGTCTGTGAGTCTTCTACATGACTGTATATACAGCTATTTCATACAATCATGACATTTGGTTTGACATACGTCTAGTCTGTGGAGTCTGTTAGATGAATCTATACAGCCTATTTCATACAATCATGACATTTGGTTTGACATACGAGTCTGTGAGTCTGTATATGACTGTATATACAGCTATTTCATACAATCATGACATTTGGTTTGACATACGTCTAGTCTGTGAGTCTTCTACATGACTGTATACAGCTATTTCATACAATCATGCATTTGGTTTGACATACGTCTAATCTGTGAGTCTTTACATGTGTATATACACAGCATACAATCTGACAGTTTGACATACGTCTAGTCTTCTACATGACTGTATATACAGCTATTTCATACAATCATGACATTTGGGTTTGACATACGTCTAGTCTGTGAGTCTTCTACATGACTGTATATACAGCTATTTCATACAATCATGACATTTGGTTTGACATACGTCTTCTAGTCTGTGAGTCTTCTACATGACTGTTTATATACATCTATTTCATACAATCTATTTCATACATTTCATACAACATTTGGTTTGACATACCCCTTGCGAAATAAACCTTGGGAATTCCTAGGAATTCCTAGAATAATCCTAGGAATTCCTAGGATTTTGTTCCTAGGAATTCCTAGGAATTCCTAAGAATTCCTAGGAATAATGGTGTGAATTTTTCACGGTAATTCGGACTCGGAATTCCTAGGAATTCCTAGGAATTCCAAACATAAAAATATCAGCTTTGGAATTCCTAGGAATTCCTAGGAATTCCAAATCTCTACCAGTGATTCAATATGGCCCAAAATTCCTAGGGAATTCCTAGGAATTCCTAGGAATACTTGGGAATTCTTAGGAATAAATGGGAATTTGTAAGAATGCATATAAAAAAAAAACTAGAAACCAGTGATTAAAAGCAGAAATTAATGTGAATTAATTTCCCTGCATGTATAAATATATTTTCATTGACATAAAAAATACAATAAAATTATTAGAAGGCATTCACTTGGATTCAATGCTATCGAAATCACTTTTTGAATTATTTTGTACAGACTGATGTCAGTTCTCTTAGCTTTTTGTTGACCTCTTGACTATAATGTCCACCACCATAATGACTTTATTGGATTTGTTATGCTTCATTCTATTGAAGAAAAACATAAAAGTTTTTAAAGCATATCATCATAATCTACCAGAGAATATTGTTAGTTGTTATGGAAGGATCACAGGAAAGCTCAATAACTTAATATTGATCAGTGCATACAGTACATTCATTAATAACTGAAAGCACTCAGAACTGAAATACAATGTAAGAATACTTCTATACAACGTAGTTTCTTGAGCTGTGTAAGCTAATGTAGATTCAGGTATTAAAACCACTGTTCAAATCTCTTTCAGTGAGTATTTAAGTATAAAGTTAAAAATCATTGCTGTTGAACTCTCGACTGGTTCATTTGCGAAATTAATACTTAATCGGCATTCATAATCAGAGAAAAAACAGTCTTAATATGTTCTGTTGTAAGCAAAGTATTTCAACAAAGTATTGGTTTGTTCATTATCTAAGAATACTTTGATCTGATCTACTGTAAATCAGGCCGTTTTGGCTACATTTGAATGGCTTCATGACCTAAAGTATAGAATCGAATCTTACCTTGTGAATTCAGCACAATTTCTTGTATTTCACCGCATATTTGTCAAGAAATAACACTCTGCAACACATGTCAATTGTTCCATGTCGTTCTCCAGGGATTTAGTTGAAGAAAAGAGTGATTATTCGACTAATTAAGTTTCCACTACACGTTTATGTTAACGTTTTAAACCAAGCGAAGAATAACAACATGGCGGGTCACAAGAATTCAAAACCGTGTCAGTAGCCAATCAGAGTGAAGCTCTGCAGGGGATATGCTCCAAATATGGAGCTTGGGAACTAGACTCCCTCGGCCATACAAAGTTGCTGTGAAATTTCCTAAGTGTCTCGTCAGGCGTCTTTCGTAGCAAAAATAAAAGGCAAACATTTCAAATTGAAAAAATAACAAACTTCAAAGGAGAATTTGAATTTAATCAGCTAAGATGATTCCTTGAAAATCATGAAATATATTTTGACTGCCGGACATTTTTTTTAATACGGTATTTTGAAGACTTGTAGCGGGCTTTGCGCTTGTAGACTCCCTAAGAATTTTAAAAACCAATTCTCAAAAGTTTTCTTTTCAGTCTTTGAATTATTGGCCATGGGTTATTCCTAAGAATTCCTAACAATTCTCAGTTGTTTTAGAGCATTCTCAAAATTCCCAGCAATTCCAAGGTTTTCAGTTCAACCTAATTTGCATGTCTTGGAATTATTTGGAATTCCTAGGAATTCCAAACAATTCCAAGTTGGTGTGAAAGCATTCTCAAAAATTCCCAGCAATTCCAAGGTTTTCAGTTCAATCTAATTTGCATGACTTGGAATTATTTGGAATTCCTAGGAATTCCTAGGAATTCCTAGGAATTCCAAGGTTTCTGGGAATCCATTTCGCAAGGGACGTCTAGTCTGTGAGTCTTCTACATGACTGTATATACAGCTATTTCATACAATCATGACATTTGGTTTTCTAGTCTGTGAGTCTTCTACATGACTGTATATACAGCTATTTCATACAATCATGACATTTGGTTTGACATACGTCTAGTCTGTGAGTCTTCTACATGACTGTATACAGCTATTTCATACAATCATGACATTTGGTTTGACATACGTCTAGTCTGTGAGTCTTCTACATGACTGTATATACAGCTATTTCATACAATCATGACATTTGGTTTGACATACGTCTAGTCTGTGAGTCTTCTACATGACTGTATACAGTCATGTAGACATGACTGTATACTGTATGTTTTGTGACGTCATTATGGATGTTTTATGACGTCACTATGGATGTTACAATAATTGAACCATTTTTAGCAATATGGAATCCACTTCATTTATGTAGCGGTGATGAAAGATGTTGTTAAGAGGAGTTGAATGCCGAAAAAACGTTTGTTATTACTAACCCTAACCCTAACCCTAACCCTAACCCTAACCCTAACCCTAACCTAACCCTAACCCTAACCCTAACCCTAACGTTATTATATAACTGAGTAATCAATTAGCCATTACCAAAACGAGCAGGGGACTGGGACCAAGTCCGTAAAACTAATTCAATAAGAAACTAGCAAAAGTGGGCATCATTTTCTGAGAGAGCATATCAAACTTAGCTAGTCTGGAAAGTTTGGTGAACTTCGGCTAATATTGACGATGCTAGAGGGCATCAAAGATGTATATTTTTACCTACAAACTCTGTAAATTTTTGACGTTGTCCAGCCAAACCATACATTCACTGTAAAATTTTGGCTGGACAACACAATTTCAAAAGTTTATAATTCCGACAGAATTCGCTCAAATCACAACTTTGCACAGATACTAATTTCAACATTCTGTTTCATGTCATAAACTTAATTTCGTAATTGCGTTAATTCTAATAAACTCGTTCCCAGTCCCCTGCTCGTTTAGGTAATGGCCAATATTTGAACTTTGCTAAAGGCTTGGTTCAGTGCAGGGACAGTTTTAGACTATTGGGAAATTTCGCGATATTTTTATGCTTGAGTGTACAGATAACATTGGTAATATAGGTTGTACTGTCACTGAGAAAGGATATATGAAACATTTCCATGTTCGAGTATCTATATATCGTCTTTAATTCCATAAATCGTACTTTAGTGACGTCATGCATTATGACGTCACAATTTAAACAATCGCTAATATTTCTATTCCCCGGACGGAAATCAAAATTTCAAAATGATACGATTTTAGAAGCCCTTTAGCCTTGCATATTACAACAAAAATGGATCCATTTTATAAAGAAAAAAAAAAAATCGTCAAGGAGTTTATTCAGCCATATGTTTTTTTAAAAGAACGTATCCGCCCGAGGACCGGGTGGACGAGTCTACACCTTATATCTCCGATTTTTACGAAACATTGCCCACTTGTACATATTAACTATCACATTATCAAGGCGAAGTGGCTTGGCTCTAGTGTAAATATTTTCGGAGTAACGGCAATTTTTAAATTATCGCTCAAATATTCGTGAAATGGGTGTAAAATGAGCAATATTTTGGATTACTTCTCATTCTGACACGTTTTTTATGTAAAAAGCCAACGCTTTTTTCCTGACTTAGTTCTGTCCTTCTCCAATCGATTGGAAGTAAAATACTTTACTTTCTTTGAAACTTTTTCGTGTGGTTTTATTTTGAATTAGACTTACTTTCAGCCTTTTTGAAAATCGCCGAAATTTCGGTTTTTATAAAGACCGTCACCAACAATGCGGCGTGTTTTTCTTTGGATCTGAAATGAATTTCGTACTGAGGGACAATAACTTTAAGAATTTGGCAGAAAAAATATCTGTAAAGTTTTTATTTTCTTATAGGAAATCACTCTGTTTTATATGCATATTTTCATTTATGCACGGAGTTAGATTTTTTTTCCGAGACATTTTTCAACGGTCTTTTGGAGTAAATTATTTTGATGAAAACCAAATACATGTGCTAATTCCATTTCCCACATATCTAATATTATTTGTAGTTCCAGTATAGGATCGAATATATAATGAGCCTGTTTGTAGAGTATATGCTAATAAGTGCTTGACCTGCTGACCTTGTAACGCCATTTCACTGTATTCTTACAAACTGTATCCAAACAATTTTGATTCTGTAGATATCCAAAGCACTTTTAAAAATGTGTAGCTTTTCGCTAAAACACCCTATAGAAATATCGTCATGTATATTTTTGGTAATTTAGAATATCCAAGCTGCAAAAATATTACAATTGCGTGACAGCGAGGCATATCGATTTTTCCCGCGCAATTTCGTGTAGAAATTCGCACTGTGATGGATCCCACTTTCACCTGCTCGTTCTTTAAGTTTTCAATACAAAAGTGCGGGTTTTCAGCTCGATACCCAAATTCTATATCATTAGTTCCTTTAATATTCTGTGACAAGGATACATCAAGGCATCTAAAGGGTTGTTTCAAGACGTCAGCTGATGAAGTTGAAACTGAAGTAAAACTATGTCTAGCTCGTATTGGTTTGTTCAAAGGATCGGGCGATGATATTCATAGAGATGAATTTGGACTAGGATGGCGAGCAAGTAAATCCTCTAAATACCCTCTGCACAATTGTAAGCAAAAACCAACTCGAGGGATTTCCCGACAAATGTCACAAAATATTTATGATCACTTGGGAATTCTCTGCCAAACAGGTCAAGGTAAATATATAATTCAATCCGAGTTAATAATAATCCACTTGTAGAATTTGCTGTTTATATAATCAAGAAGTTACTCTTAATTCCTAGGTTTGTGCATGAAATGCATGAAGATTATAACAACAACGTCGCCACGAAAAACACCTATCAGGTACAATCAAACCCTACTATTTCGAACACTGTTCTAGCCCCCACTATTTCGAATATTTTTTGGCTTCTCTTTGAAGTTCGAAATCGAAATAGCGGGTTTCGACTGTATATAATCATCGATACAAACACTACACCTGTAAAGTAATAAAAGAACAAGATTCATATTGAGCATAAATATTGATATTGAAATATTGATGACCTCTCTAAAGCCATACGTACACATGATAGATGGCGCTTATTTCGTTTTTCAGATTTCGGCCTCAATATATGACATTGTCTTTACTTCAAGGGAACAAACTGTAACATTTGCACTTTGCTTGCAACGGACGTCCGTATATTCAGTAATTCGCTATATTTAGCATTAGGGGGACGCTAATAATTCGACCATTATCCACCATTTTAGGAAAGCGGGGTAGAACAAAAAGAGGTAGAAAGCAGCACCGCAGGAAAATTGTTGAGAAGATCGGCGCGTCTACAGGTAGGTTTTCTCTATGTCAAATCGAGTGGGAACGTTAACCTGGGTTCGAGTCGCGTTCGCAAAGCATCTATGAATTGTATACAGCTATTCAAAAAACGTTGATACTGAATACTGCATTCTAAATAGTGTATTCCAAGACCGAAATGCATTTTGGGACTCGTGTAATATTGTCTAAAGTAATATAAATAATAATAATTTATTTTTTATTTTTTGTGTATCCATCAGAAACAATATACTAACTCCGTATGGCGAAAAAATTGCTGTATATTTACTTTTTATTTCAAAATAACGAGGCCCACATGCACAATGCCCTTTGGTCTTGGAATGCACTATTCAGTTTTCAGTTTTCAACGTTTTTTGAAACAGCTGTATAGGACATTGCGCGTAAAGTACAGTCAAACCTCCCGTAAGCGGAGCGGGAGGTATCCGCTTACAAGAGGTTAAAAATCATGTGCATGTGCATGTACATATGGAGAAATCGCAGGGTACCACGAGGGGGGGGGGGGGGGGGGGGGGTGGGGGGGGGGGGGGGGTACTCCCAGAAATTTAGGATAGGGGTGAGCCGCCACTCTTTTGAAAGCCTGACCCCGATTTAAGGATACAAAACTTAAAATTATTACGTATACCTTTGCTAATGATTGGTGCCAATATAATCATTCTATTAAACGGTAGTATTACCGATTTTGTGTAGTATTTGCATCCATATACAGTCATTCTCAAAAAGGTTGTCCAGATGAAAAAACTACAATACTACAATAAAGTCACGTGATTCATTATATATTCAATTTCTTCGCGTGGAATTTCAATTTGAGATGCAAAAATAAACAGCATTGTGAGAAATGAATGTAATGCCGCTGGTATCAACTCGCAGTTCCGCGCGCAGAAATTGAAAACATAATTATTGTTGTATTGTAGTCTTTTCATCTGGACAACCTTTTTGAGTGCGTAAAAAAGAGAAAAAAATAATACCCTATGCGATTGCAACTCGAACCCAGGTCCCACTTGTTTCAACATGGCGAATGATAATTCACTTGATCATGGCTTGTGTATGTGGTCACACCTAGTATTTGCGCAAAATCCTCTTCCTTCGATTGATCAACTAGGTAATATTTAAAATTGGTGTTTCAGAACCAACCAAAAATAAGCAAATATCAGGAGGAAATACTTGACATCTCCGAACTCCAAGAACTAACCGAATCGATGTGTTTGGAAGAAATAACAGAGAACGAAGAGGTAGCATCGTATTTACCAACTCCATTACGGTCGCACCACAATGGTATCCAAGCACTAAACAGACACATCACTGTCTTAACAGAAGGCCGCATCAGCCCAGTGCGATTTCAGCTTAATCAACCGATATCAGAGGTCGCTAAAAGTACAAGATACCACATCAAGAGAAAAGCAAAAGAAGTGATTAATGCAACGCTTAACTGTATTGCACCTGGGCAATCTGACGAGCTCCTTAATCTGGTAACCTCTAGCTCTTTTAGTTGTGACGACGAACAGCCTGAAGCTAAAGTGATGACAAACCTAACTGCTCTGTACGAAGGGTCGACATCTTGGTTTACGAAAATGACTGTTTTATCAATTTTTGGAAAGCAATTTACAAAAACACAATTGACCAACATGATACCGGGTTTGACAAATGGCGCATTGATCAGGCCAGGAAACACGCAACAGTGGTTGGTTCAGGTGTGAGCGCCGAAAGGGAACCAGTTGTCCGATATCGTCTGGACAAGGAGAAAGTTGAACACTTCTTGGATTTTATTAGCTGCCCTAACTACATTCAGGATGTTGCCTACGGGACAAAGAATTTGCGCAGTGCCCTCTGGTGAAGTCATCGAGATCCCCAACTTGGTGCGCACAATACTCAGTTCAAGGATGGTCATGCTTTATCAGACCTACTGCAAAGAGATTAACTTCGAGCCTCTAGGAAGATCAACTCTCTTCACAATACTAAAGGTAAAAATATATTGCACAGACAATTGCATCATTATTATCATGACTGAATCGAGTGATTGACTGAGTATTATTACGAACACTTATTTCAAAAGGTGTGTGCAGCTTCTCAGAAGAAATGTCTGTCTGGTCTTGATAGTATGGCAAGTGAAGGTTCGTCTGCCTTTGATAGTATTGAGGACGCAGTTCGCACAGCTGGCTCACTAGGTAAGCCATATATGTCACAAAGATATGTCCAGTAGTCACGACAAATACCTTTCCGCTGTCATTATGACTGTATTTTAAGATTCAATAAATATTAAACTGGTGTTTGTTTCCGTCCAATAATGGGCTTGGTCAGGACAGACCTTGATTTTATGACCGAATCCGTCATAACACCAAAAGCTGTATTATATTATTATGTATTCAATCATCATGACTTACCGCTGTTCGAAAATCTTATAGGTGTATCACTCAGTTGGATTGATAACATCGTACAGAGAATGCGGGCAGCAAAGATGTATTTGAAGACAGATTTTAAGCTGCATGTGGAAGAGGGAAGCCCATGTGCTGATCACTGTGTATTCTATGCTCTGTCTACTGATGAGGCACACTGGAATTCTAGCTGCGACCACGAGCACTCTGTAGAATGCGACAGATGTAACGATATTATTGCGACCCTGAAGACAGTTGATAATTCGCAAGGGTAATAAACAGCAAGACATTACAGTAACTAACATTTTCTTACTGTCTAACACGTGTTGTTTGGATTGTATAGTTACCAGGGACAAATAGAAGAACTTCAATACGACGTTGAGCATGGCAAAGAGAGAATATTAGAATGGAAGGCACATATCTTGAGAACAATTAATCAAGAAAGATCTAAGAATAATGTCCTGGATGGCTTAGCTGCACACCAAGCCTTAATCGTCATGGACTGGGCCATGAAATGGCTTCCAAGGAGCTACCGCGAGACGCAGTGCGAGTGGTTTGGGAAAAAGGGAATAAGTTGGCACGTATGTGCCTGTATCACCAGGGCTGATACGATTGAGACTGAGTTTGAGGTATTTTAATCACATTTGAAAAGTATTATAGCCATTCAACTCACTGTGCCTGCGTAAACAGTATCATATATTATCACGACCAACACGCGCATATTCCATAGATTATCTTTATCGTCATCTTATTATCAATAATTATTATAAATTATTAGTTCTCCTAAAATGATGCTACCTTTAAACCAGATAAATAGTTATCAAGATTCCATAATTACTTTCTCGTTTTTTCAGGTGCGTACATATGTCCACATCTTTGATTCCTGTAGTCAAGATTGGTTTGCTGTGGCATCAATCCTTGAAAATGTAGCATCTGAACTAACCAGGACTGCGCCACAATTGAAAGAGATCTACCTGAGAAGCGACAATGCAGGTTGTTATCACAATGCTTCTTTACTTGTCAGTGCGCCGGTTATCATATCCAAAAAAGGTTTGACCCTTAGAGACTACAGCTTTAGTGAAGCAAACAGTGGCAAAGATGTTTGCGATAGAAAGATCGCACCACTGAAGGCTCATATTGAAAGATATCTCAATGAAGGTAAGATAATATTTCAGTGCGGTACAATTAGTCTGATTGTTTTGGGACATTTTTGAATGTCTAAATCTCGTCCAGATCTCGTCTGGCTTATAAATTACGACCATGTTGTTCTCAACAAATGTCATATAAGCAGCTGCAACCTGAATTTATTCTGTCATTTTGGTAGGTCACGATGTTACAACGGCTGCACAGCTAAAAGAGGCAATAGATTCCTATGGGGGAGTAAAAGGCTGCTGGTCGGCAGTGTGTCAACTAGACTACACCAAGCAAGGAGTTTCCGCGCCTATAAAGTGGGTTGGAATTAGCCAACTTAATAATTTTGAGTATTGTAGAGATGGCTCTTTCAGAGTGTGGCGAGCTTTTAACATAGGTGAGGGTAAGGTTATCTCCAAACATGATGTAGCGGAGATGGGAACACCACTGAAGCAGACAGAAATCAAGATTGTGATTGCGTTTCATCAGCCGCGGGAGTCTACGGGAGCCCTAAAGAAAACGACGACTAGTAGACAGCCATTAAACATTATCAAAGAAAATACCAGTACCGATGAAGAAAACGAGCAGTGCTTTATTTGCCCGGAAGAAGGCTGTATTAAAGCTTACCAAACCGCCCGAAATCTACAGCGCCACTTGGATTTTGGGAAACATCAGTTCAGGCTTCACCAAGAAACGCAATATGATAGCATTAGGCGTCAATGGGCAGAGAGGTATACGTCGGTTAAAGGGCGCAATCCATCGTGTGCTGTTAATCCTGGTCACTCTGTAAGTATAGATCTTTGTTTACCAAATGGATGGGCTCTTGGCAAGTCTAAGAAGCGCAAGAGGTTCTCAATAGTTCTGAAAGAGTATCTTCTGGAACTTTTTATGATCAGTGAAGAAACAGGCCGTAAAATAACACCTGCCGAGGCCTCGCATCGAATACGCTCACTTTGTAAGGAAGGAAGCAGTAGTAGAGAGCGAGTTTTTTGTAGAGATGAGTGGTTAACGGCGCAGCAAGTAGCAAGTTATTTCTCGAGACTTTCATCTCTCAAGAAATCTGGAAGGCTAACCAACCCCGACCGAAGTAAACTTACCAGAAGAAGATATCGCTCCAGTAATGGCCAGTGTGCAACGGTACAATCTACGCGAGAGAGTAACAAGACAACTCACACTTTAACTACTTATCACTAAAGAGAAACAGTATACATGTTGATCTCCTAAAGGATCCTCTTTGAGTCAGTTTTGAGCCTGTCGAGATTTGTGTTATAGTCACATACCATACTAGAATATAATTAACCGTTCTTTCTTTAATACACAGTCAACTCTGGCCTTGACACCTATCTATTATGAACAGCAGTAAAAAGAATAATAATAATAACTCGCTATTGCGGGCAGGAAATTACGGTAGCAAGGGTGTCTGCTATAACGAGCATTGACTGTAATATAGTTCATAAGCCCTGGTGCACGAATGTTGATGAAATCCTTATCCAGTGGATAAATGATTTCTGCAGGGATCTATCTAGCAGATAGCAGATAACTAAGTTATGGTTACAGCGTAAATATTTATGAAGTCTGTCACGGTTACGGTTCTGTAATAAATAAATATATATTTGCATGTGCAATCTTATTTTTGATGGGTTTCCTGTGGTAGAGTGCATTAAAAATGCGTATTATATTGGGTTCCTAGCTGTGCTTAGTAACGTATTACGCTGGGTTCCCAGTGTGCGCCCGCAAGACTCGCCCGCAGAAACGCAGTATTCAAAAAAAGACGCGCACATGCAATTATATTTTATTTCTTCCTCAGAAGCAATGGTTGGGCTTCCTGTGTGATTGCTGCAGGTTTTGTCATTCAGTTTTCGTACACTTTTATATGTGTCCAAGTTGGAATTGAACGAGTTCACTGTGTGTAGAAGCTAGCATTTAATCAATATATGAAGTATTTAGCAGTGGGACAGTTCAGCGAACTGTCGGTTATCAATTATCGATATGTATCGCTATAGTTTTATAGACCTTTAATAAGCTAACATTTCACTGATTAAAATGAATTTCATTACATACGAAATATAATCACTTCAAATATATAGTGAGTTCTATCCAAATATAGTATTCATTTGTTTATCATTCTGATGGTGTTTTTTTAGAATTATCATGGCTTCTTCTAGTCCATTACTGCCAGCCTGGTGTCAATGTTTACGTTGAGGGGAGCTCGAAAAACGTTTCGGTGCTCTATGCATCACGCATTTTACAAACTTTTTTTCGTTCAGTTCTCGTAAATTATGTTTATTCTTTGAAATGGCAACTCGATTTTTATTGAAAACTACGCCGCATTTATGCTAAAGCAATTTAATTTATGCTAAAATGTGACCTTCCAAATAATTTAGTTTTGGTACGTCTTCTTTAGAAAATTCGCTGTGTCTTATGAAGTAACAATTTGGTAATATTTTTAAGGTTATGTAATCTCCTTACAGTTATTATAGCGGCAATTGAGTTTTGATCTCAGTACTTTTATAGATTAAAAAATATTAAGCTTCTAATTATATGGATAAATAGGTGGAAAATTCGCCCCAGATCGGCGAAAATACTTTTGAGAGCTATATCTCTGGAAATATTGGTAGTTTTTCAAAACTATTTTCCTCATTTCCAAGTTACATCAGTACCTATATGTGTACACGAAATATTAATGAAATCTGAGATATACCGTGTAGACTCAATTTTTAATATCACCTGGTTTTCGGGCGGATGCGTTCTTAACCATCATGATATTCAGGGGAGGGGTGGGGTGCTTATATATAATTTGTTATAACTCAACATATTTTTATGCTATCGACAAACGGTTTTCGGTGTTCAACTCCTCATGGCAAAGTGTATCATTACCGCTACATAAATGAAGTAAATTCCATATTCCTAAAAATGGTTACAATATTGCAACAGCCATTATGACGTCATAACACATTCATAATGACGTCACAAAACATCAAAATATTTATCATAATAAGGTGACCCTATATACGAAGTTTGGTCAAACTAAACACATGGGATGAAAAGTTATCACGAAAAGCACCTTTAATGCTCCATTTTGGGGGGTGGATGGCCCCGCCTTGCATTTTGCATACCAAGCCCGAAATGCACTATGGGCGATGTAATAATAATAATAATAATAATAATAAATCGGTTCTTATATATTTCTTCACTACATATTTTTTATATTGTAAAAAGCATCGAGACTCCCGTTAGACTAGTGCGTTTTTTAAGAAATATATATTATTACTCGGGCCCTTCCGAGGGAAGCCCGAGTTATAAAATGGGTTTTTCGGTAGTAGTAGTAGTAGTAGTAGTTTTCTTCGGTCAAAGAATGAAGAAAGTATGCGACGTATTTAATCGTATCGAGTTTCAAGATTACTCAGCAGATAAGAAAAAAACAAACGACACACAGGACTCAAGTAGATTTGAATCTTTAATAGTTTTGAAAGCAGCTGTAGATCTTCAAGCTATTAAAGGTCAGGATTCTAGTTCATCGTTCAATGACTAGAAGTGGTAGAAGGACTAGAAGCTCGCTTAAAATATATTTAACAAAAACAAACGTGAGGGCGTTATCAGAACCATCTGACCTATGCAACCTTAAGACGTATCATGTACGTACTCACCCGACATATAGTCTCCCTCGTCACTCAACTGTCACTGATTGTCATGACGTCAGAGAAATGATATTGTATTGAAGAAGCATGATTGACTGAAGCCTTGCAAACAGTCGAGCCAGTCGAGTTATTTTCAATAACTCATGATGGATGTTTATTTTATTCCACGTTTGAAAAATTCAGAAGGAAAAGGAATCGTAAAAATCGTACTTCAAAACTACATCAAAGCAAAGGCGAGCAACAATGTTCGAAAATCCGTGTTCTTTTCAGTACGATGACAGTTGTATGATCCTTGTGCGAGTCATACATCTATTACGCGACCTAATTTTAGAACTGCCGCGTAGCGCTTTTTAAAACAGAATTTCCACGCTCAAAACAGGTCAGTGAACGGCAAAAATATAATCGAAATCAAAATTAAACGTCCTTAGATTTTAGGCCGGATCTATTACAGAAGAAGCTGAATGGATGTTTAAAAGATACGAAGTTCGACTTTCCTCTGCGATAACGAAGAAACCAAAGACGTTATCAGAACCGTCTGACCATGAATATGAACCTCAACTGGATGTTCCAAGTACGTGCTACGGAAATACGATTCGGAGATTTTTATCTATGCTATACATAGTCTCCCTCGTCACGCAACTGTCAGTCATTGTCAGGTCTCTCCTCACGCAACTGACATTGTCCTTGTCATAAGCCCGAGTGTACGCTCATTGAGCGTCTTGTTATTATTATTATAGCGCATTTCACATTGTCTCAATGCGCTTTACAACTGATAGAGGACTTGTTCGGGCTGCATATAAAGGCGCCCACGGCAGCCGAGCAGCTTACAATCATGATGAGTTAGTGTGTTAGTACGTTATGCCTCCAAGTAGGCGATGTGAATGGAATCAGCGAAAGGTCACAACAATATGGACTCTGGGAATTTTCCCAAACTTTGTCTTCGCAGTATAGAGCCGGCATATTTCTTCTGTATGTGCATGCTGACATTATTATATGATCCACAATACATTTCGGGCTTAGTTTGCATTTCCTCTGGATTGCCTCCATCAATGTCTCTTAACTTGTTGATATATTCGTGAATTTTTCCCTCTCTCTTCCTTTAAGCAAAATATTTTGGGTCACGTGACAATGACGTTTCACACATTTGGGTAACATCTAGGGTAGAGGTCACTTCAAAGCCAGGGTCAAGGTGAACTATTTTGGTTTGGGGTTAAGGGTTAGGTGGGGTGGGGTTAGTCCTAAGTTAGGGTAGGCCGGGGCTAGTGTTGGAGGTGGTCAGTTCATAAATCCAATGTATATATACCGTAGAATCACGGTTATAAGCCCCCCGGTATAATTTACTCCTCTCCATACGGGTACCATATAGAGGAAACAATAATCAGGCAATTCGGTGTACGTAGCAAACGAGACTGATAGAGCCCAGTAGTATACGGTAGCACACGGTAGCACATTGCTTTAAAATCCGCTCCTAAACTAAAAGGCTTGGCTTTTTAGAGCAACACGTAAAATCACATTTTTTACAATAACTCTATCCATTTATTACACATGATTATGATTAAGGCATTTAGGTTTTGTAATATTTTAAGTGCAATTATGTTAATTTCTAAGGGTCACGTGACCTTAAAATGAGAAAAAGAGAAAATTGAAAATGGGGAGTACAGAGACTTTTCTTAGGATAATAAAATAGGTGTCATTTGATGATGTTTGAAGAGGTGTTCCTAAGTTAGCCTTTGATGGTTGTCCCCAGCTAAACGGTCAAGAGAAAAATGAGAATATATAATTTTCAGCTTGGTCACGTGACCTGTTTTGTCAATTATCTTCATAACTAACAATGATGGACAACGAGAAAAGGCTATTTTGGAAAGAGCTATACAATTGTCCTTATTGAAAACATATTTTATTATTCTAAGAAAAGTCTCTGTACACCCCATTTTTAGTTGAATCTTTCGTACATTTGTGACCACGTGGTTTGTCACGTGATATGGCATGTCCAGTAGTTACCATATAATATTATTTCATTCAACGAACTACAGCTACTGGCGAAGTTTCAGTTTGGTAGGCTTAATTCCTGACTCAATAATTGTGATTTTATGCTAATTAGTCTCTGAGCCAAGCCTTAATACACCTGAGAAGATTATAGTCTTTTTTCTGAGCATATTCACGTTTAAAAACTGTTATTGTTGCATGAACACTGTTTAACTGAAATGGTGACGATTATAAACATTGCTTTTTTTAAATATAACGGATTTCAGACGTTATCCTCCCTTTTATAAGGCCCCCCCCCCCCCCCCCCCCCCCGTTATAAGCCCACCACAAAACCCTTACGAAGCTATATAAGCGCAGGGCTTATAACCGGGATTCTTGGCTACGGTATTTATTTATTTATCTATCATTTATCTGAGATTTCGATTGCGGGCATAGACAAACATTAATTTTACAGTGTCAATGAAATTTGAAAGAGAACCCAAAAGAAATAGCTTAGTAACAGGAATCGACTGCAAGCAGTAGCAAGGTCAAACTTACATAATAATAGGAAGTGGGATTCCTGTGGCTACTAGTTCCAATCCCGGCCAAGATCGAGTTACGCTTGACGTCGATCAGAACCTAAAGCAGGAAGTACATTTTTCCACGATATCTGTTCGTAACATGGCTGGAAATGCAGCTATGCCGTCTGGATACGACTATGAGTTCGTTGTAAAGGTACCTGACGAGTACATTTGTACTATTTGTCATCTCACGATGAGAAAACCTGTACAGACCAAGTGTGGACATCGATTCTGCAAAGCCTGTTTGGAAGAATCCAACAAAAGGTCAGACTATTAGCTCACCGTTGTTAAGAGCTCCTTTAATCGTACAACATAACGACACAAACAGCCGACAGGAGAAGAAATTGTTAGCTTTATTATGCATGTAGGGGGAGGGAGTAATATTTTTTTCCAATTAATTGGGTCTATTTTCCAGTTACAAATCCTTGGAAAGGGTATGAAGTTTCCATTTTTTCATCCTTAAATAGGGTCAGGGTTTCGACACTGCCGGGGGCGTGGATACGACTATGAGTTCGTTGTAAAGGTACCTGACGAGTACATTTGTACTATTTGTCATCTCACGATGAGAAAACCTGTACAGACCAAGTGTGGACATCGATTCTGCAAAGCCTGTTTGGAAGAATCCAACAAAAGGTCAGACTATTAGCTCACCGTTGTTAAGAGCTCCTTTAATCGTACAACATAACGACACAAACAGCCGACAGGAGAAGAAATTGTTAGCTTTATTATGCATGTAGGGGGAGGGAGTAATATTTTTTTCCAATTAATTGGGTCTATTTTCCAGTTACAAATCCTTGGAAAGGGTATGAAGTTTCCATTTTTTCATCCTTAAATAGGGTCAGGGTTTCGACACTGCCGGGGGCGAGTACCCCCCCCCCCCCCCCCTGTCCTTGACACATCACAAGCTCATCAGTTAATAGTGAGTGGTAAAATACAACTACCTTCTTTCTCAAACAAACATATCATTCCTTGCTAAAACCGAATGTTATTGTTTTATGTCCAAACTAGATCCGAGACGCTCTATACTAGCGTGAACTTGGGCTTCATAATAAAGCTATTTTGATAGATTAAATGTAAAACCTAAAAGTTTATTTGTGACAGAAGTCACGAGCTCACGGAATCGGTATAAAGCCGGGCAAACATATAATGGAAAAACGTCCTTAGATTCACGCTGGGGCCAACCATGCCCAAAAACGATCATCAGAGATTCGATTTGCAATAACTTTCTATGCCTTACGAATATTTTAATCAAACTTTGTCAGTGGGGTAACATAGTTCTGAAAAATATTTTTGATTTTTTTGGGGCCAAAAAGTCGATACTGTGACGTCATAATAAATGTTGCAATATTTTATCGATCTCTGAATTTAGGAATTCAATTATTTTGAATTAGGAATTTGAAATAGATGTATCAGGGAAGCTCAACGCTAAAAACCGTTTCTTGATAGCATCAATAGTTGTTCAGTTATAGGAAGTTGAATAATGACCCACCCACCCCTCCCCTCAACCTAATTTTATTAGGAAGATATAGGAAAACAAACCCCTTGGGATAAATTTTTCGTTATTTCATTAAATCAATCCATTCTTGTTTTAAAGTACTTTACTAAATGGCTTCTAAGATCGTATCATTTTGAATTTTTTAATTTCGGTCTCAGAATGAAGATATTAGGGAATATTTAATTATGACGTCATTTGATGACGTCACAAGATTTGTTTTTTTGTTTAAAAGAGACGATCAAGAGAAACATGTGCTTCAAAATGTTACGCATATTTTTGCAAGAGACTAGTACAACATATTTACAAGGTATTTGATCTTACGATTATTGAAATTTACAATTTAAATAATTAATTTCGAAATTCCCAAATGGTATGACGTAATTCAAAAAAGTCAAAGTTTAAAAAAATAATACTCCTTCCATATTAATGCTATCAACAATCCATTTTCGGTATTCATCTTCTTATTATCTGCTCTTTCATTTTTAATACATAAATCAAATGTATTCCTTATCTTTAAAATCGTCAAAATGTTGCAACATGCGTAGTGACGTTATAATATCAATGTTTTACGTCAGAAATGTACCAAAATATTCTCCATTCCGATATCACTCCATATCCGAAATTTGGTCAAAAACTACTTTTTGGAAGTACAGCTATGATGAAAAATGCATTTGTGTCAGAAACAGATGAGCGATTTTGTGTTGGGGGGGGGGGGGGGGGGGGGGGGGGGGGGGGGGGGTGGTTGGCCCCAGCGTGATTTTAGGGAACTATTTCAGAAAATTGGTCACTCGTTGCGTGACTCGGTAGAGCCGCATGCGTAATATTGGGTAATAAGTATAGGAAATACCACAGTTCGAGAATAATTAATGAAAAATACCACACGTATTTGATGAAAGTGGTTTAATACCACGAGTGCGTAGACAAGTGGTATTTTTCATTAATTATTCGAGAACTAAGTGGTATTTCCTATTAATAACACACCTACAAAAAATACGAGTTTCTTTATAAAGAAAGAACCCAATCACAACCACAAATAATAAAATAGCACATGTGCAATTTTCTTTAATACCGTGCAATTAATTAATTGCACGGTATTAAGGAAAAATCCACAGTCAATCAGCCAATCAGAAACGAGTATCTTTTAGCTTTATTCGCAGGCTACCAGAAACGGTAAGGTCAACTTTTTGCCCCTTAGTTTGTGCTTTGAGATTGTCTTTGAACCAAATGTACCTCGATCGCGAATAATCGCTGCATATGTGTGATCGTAATTGGGCCATCTCAGCGGCCGGCGCAGGGATCATGCGCAATAGAACCCAGTTTGCGATTTAAGGACAAAGACGACGAAGAACGGCCTGCATTTTTAGACTTCGACCTTCCAAAGGAAGCCCAAGTAAAAAGTAAACTTCCCTTCGAAGTATTATGAACTGATTAACTGTCTTCAACTTGAATATCTCTGCCCTGCAGTATTTGGATGCATTCCTTTGTAGTTTAGTGGCATCCGTGAGCTATATAGTTCGTTGTTTTCTTATGTTATATACGCTCGATGACTCTTCGATATTTTGGACGAAAACCATGACAAACAAGCAAGATTTTAACAGAGCCAAGTATAAAATTGATGCATGTCGTCTAAAGAGAGTGTTGTGTGACATTTCCTAGAAATTGTTTGAAACAATTGTGACGTAATTTGCGTTGTAAATTTAGCAACAGTGTAACGTACTCTACCAGGTGGTGTGCGACAGGGGTTTGCAAGGCATGATGGTTAAAAACCTGATAATGTCCATTTCTTCGCACGAAAAAGAAGGCCGCAACTGATTTCTTCGCTGAGTTTTCCTTTTAGTCATAATTTTGAGACATAAAAAGAATCTTTGAGTCACGAAATGTTACCGAGGTGACAAGATCACGATTCACGAATCATTAACGAGTTTAGAAAACAAACTAATTAAAACTAATAATTTCTTATGTTTCAACAGAAATCTTGAATGTCCAGTCGATAGGAAACCTATTGGTCGAAAGCCAGTAAGTTTATAGTCATATAGTTTGTAGCAAGAAACGAACCCTAATGGTCTCTCTATTGATTTGTAGTTTTAAATAGTAATTGTTTCATGATAAGACCGAAAGCCGCTTGTTCTCAAAAATCCAAGTTTAAACAACATACATACATGTGACGTGTACACCGTAATTGCTCTATTTAGCGTCGGCCGGGTCTCTCTATTAACGCCCTCCGTGAAAAGTAATTTTGAGACTAATGCCGTGTTTACACTTGAAGGTTTACTGAAGTAAACGAGTTACCGAACCTTGGTAGAAATTGGAAAACTATTGTTTGTTGAGCGGTTAACCTTAGTTTTCTGATTTGTACCTTGGTAAAGCGCTCAAGTGTAAACACGGCATAAGTCGACCCCATCCACACTAAAACGCTAACCTGCGTTTTCCTATTGTTTCTGGTAATGGGCTGATTATTTTCGATTCCCTTGAGGATAGAGAACAATATCATAAAAACGATGCGTTTTCAAACGAAAACGGAGGAGCGTGGACGGGGCCTAAGAGCCACTCTCTCCAAGAAGCATCTCCAACAACCGTGTAAGGCAAACAGCGAGCGGCAGCCTAACAATTCACGTCTTCTTTGTAAATGGCAACATAAAACAGTCGAACCCCTTTAATACGGACAACCCGTTAATACGGACAACCCGTTAATACAGACAACCCGTTAATACAGACAACCCGCTAATACAGACAACCCGTTAATACAGACAACCCGTTAATACAGACAACTAGAACACTACATTTCACTAACTGATGACACTTGTTTGGTTTTCTAAGATATTTGAAGACATAGCCTACGAACGTACCATTTTGCAGCTTAAGATCAAATGTCCAAACGATGACTGCACTTGGCAGGGAGAACTGGGCAATCTTCAGGTACTCTAAATATGAGTATACAGCTATTTAAAAAACGTTGATACTGAATACTGCATTATAAATAGTGTATTCCAAGACCGAAATGCATTTTGGGACTCGTGATATATTGTCTAAAGTAATATAAATAATAATATTTTATTTTTATTTTTTGTGTATTCCATCAGAAACAAGTGTTATGTCCATATAGCGAACAAATCGCTGTATATTTACTTTTTATTTCAAAATAACGAGGCCCACAATGCCCTTTGGTCTTGGAATGCACTATTCAGTATGCAGTATTCAGTTTTCAACGTTTTTTGAAATAGCTGTAGAATTGTAGAATTGAATAAATCAATTCGCGCGCTCTGATTGGTCGACCAACCAGTGATTATTCACTGAAATTCACAGTAGTGTTATTGGTGAGACATTGACATGTTTAACTAATACAATGTGATCATTTATTATTCACCAGGACCACCAGAAACATTGCGAGTACCAAATAGTAGACTGTGACAATAAGTTGTGTAAAGTTAAGAAGCCCCGTCATCAGATGGTGATACACGTACAACAAGAATGTCCGTACAGGATGGTCCAATGTCCTCACTGCAAGAATATGTACACATGTTGTGTCTTGGAGGTAACGGTGACCAATGCTGATGGATCATGTGTGATAACTTTATATTGAAAGGCTGAAGCACAAGAAACGTCAGGCATACTTTAAGTTTGCCATGAATAGTGCAAATTCCCTGTGTGAAAAACTAGTCATTTCTAATAGCTGTTAAATTATATCGTATATACAACTGTACTCATTTTATTCAAGTTAGAAGCCCTGAATGTTACTCGAATTTGCTTCACCGCAATGTTCTTGTTTAGTACAAGACGTTCATGAAGAATATGGCTGCAAATAGAAACCCCCATGATCCTTCAGGATCGCACCTTTCACACATATACCGAGTGACTATTTATTTGTATTTTATTTTATTTTTAACATGTAAAGGAACACACCAATGTATGTCCAAAATGTCCAGTCAGCTGCCAAACAGTTGTGGAGAGACATTACCAAGGGATTATATATTGATTATATATTGATTAATTCATACTGCTGGTCACTGATAACTACCTTTATTAGCAACATTTTAAATAATACAGTCAAACCCCAAGGGGTTGGGGTTTCTACATCACTTTTGAATTGTCTTATTGATGCTATTCACTTCCGTTGCAAAACGTAAAAATCAATGAAAACAAATTAACAACTGATCTGTTTGATTGTCAGGTAACAAGCCATGAATCAAGCGAATGTTTGCACGAGCAGCACAGGCAGCACGAGCAGCACGAGCAGCACAGGCAGCACAGGCAGCACGAGCAGCACAGGCAGCACGAGCAGCACAGGCAGCACGAGCAGCACAGGCAGCACGAGCAGCACAGGCAGCACAGGCAGCACGAGCAGCACAGGCAGCACGAGCAGCACAGGCAGCACGAGCAGCACAGGCAGCACGAGCAGCACAGGCAGCACGAGCAGCACGAGCAGCACAGGCAGCACATAGCAGAGCAGAGCAGCACAGGCAGCACGAGCAGCACAGGCAGCACAGGCAGCACAGGCAGCACGAGCAGCACAGGCAGCACATAGCAGAGCAGAGCAGCACAGGCAGCACAGGCAGCACAGGCAGCACGAGCAGCACAGGCAGCACAGGCAGCACGAGCAGCACAGGCAGCACATAGCAGAGCAGAGCAGCACAGGCAGCACAGGCAGCACAGGCAGCACAGGCAGCACGAGCAGCACAGGCAGCACGAGCAGCACAGGCAGCACAGGCAGCACGAGCAGCACAGGCAGCACGAGCAGCACAGGCAGCACAGGCAGCACATAGCAGAGCAGAGCAGCACAGGCAGCACAGGCAGCACAGGCAGCACAGGCAGCACAGGCAGCACGAGCAGCACAGGCAGCACGAGCAGCACAGGCAGCACAGGCAGCACGAGCAGCACGAGCAGCACGAGCAGCACAGGCAGCACATAGCAGAGCAGAGCAGCACAGGCAGCACGAGCAGCACAGGCAGCACAGGCAGCACAGGCAGCACAGGCAGCACGAGCAGCACATAGCAGAGCAGAGCAGCACAGGCAGCACAGGCAGCACAGGCAGCACGAGCAGCACAGGCAGCACAGGCAGCACGAGCAGCACAGGCAGCACGAGCAGCACAGGCAGCACGAGCAGCACAGGCAGCACATAGCAGAGCAGAGCAGCACAGGCAGCACAGGCAGCACAGGCAGCACGAGCAGCACGAGCAGCACAGGCAGCACATAGCAGAGCAGAGCAGCACAGGCAGCACAGGCAGCACAGGCAGCACAGGCAGCACGAGCAGCACAGGCAGCACAGGCAGCACGAGCAGCACAGGCAGCACATAGCAGAGCAGAGCAGCACAGGCAGCACAGGCAGCACAGGCAGCACATAGCAGAGCAGAGCAGAGCAGCACAGGCAGCACAGGCAGCACAGGCAGCACGAGCAGCACAGGCAGCACGAGTAGCACAGGCAGCACGAGCAGCACAGGCAGCACAGGCAGCACGAGCAGCACGAGCAGCACAGGCAGCACATAGCAGAGCAGAGCAGCACAGGCAGCACAGGCAGCACAGGCAGCACGAGCAGCACAGGCAGCACATAGCAGAGCAGAGCAGCACAGCCCAAATCGTGAAAAGTATATCGCTTGGGCTGCCTGTGGTTAGAGAAGCCTTAGTCTACAGAACTACCAGACAAGATGGAAATTAACACGAAGGCAAATGAAAGCAAACAAAAATGTTGAACAATAATCTAAGCATATTTCATGGATTAATTTAGACCATTAGCACAAGGTAAACTTCAATATACAATATCTTAAGATTTAAAGGAACCGTTGCCATGGAAACCACTACATAGAGAATTCCGCACTACGTAGTTTCACTTGAAGATGGAGTTAATTATCGGTTGAGCGGTTTCTATGGTAACAATGTAAAATGTTGTTAATTTACTGATTAAGGAACAAACACCACAAATGCAATAAAATGAAAGCCGACAGGAATATGTCCCAATTCAATTCAATTCATTTTATTTCACATTAAATATTTACAAAATAATAAGATCTTATTATCCCATTTGTAGGATGTATTGAAGAAATAGAAAACGAGCGCGCGTGCTATATGCAGATCTGATTGCACGCGGGGACTGATAAGAACACGAGAGAAGTGTTAAGAGAAGCAGGCAGGCTCTCTGATGGTTCTCTTGGGTCGCTGTCTTGCACGCGTTATATCATAGTTATTTTATATATTTTAGGCAGGCTTTCTGATGGTTCTCTTGGGTCGCTGTCTTGCACGCGTTATATCATATTTATTTTATATATTTTGGGCAGGCTTTCTGATGGATCTCTTGGGTCTCTGTCTTGCACGCGTTATATCATAGTTATTTTATATATTTTAGGCAGGCTTTCTGATGGTTCTCTTTGGGTCGCTGTCTTGCACGCGTTATATCATATTTATTTTATATATTTTGGGCAGGCTTTCTGATGGTTCTCTTGGGTCGCTGTCTTGCACGCGTTATATCATAGTTATTTTATATATTTTAGGCAGGCTTTCTGATGGTTCTCTTGGGTCGCTGTCTTGCACGCGTTATATCATATTTATTTTATATATTTGGGCAGGCTTTCTGATGGATCTCTTGGGTCTCTGTCTTGCACGCGTTATATCATAGTTATTTTTATATATTTTAGGCAGGCTTTCTGATGGTTCTCTTGGGTCGCTGTCTTGCACGCGTTATATCATATTTATTTTATATATTTTAGGCAGGCTTTCTGATGGTTCTCTTGGGTCGCTGTCTTGCACGCGTTATATCATAGTTATTTTATATATATTTAGGCAGGCTTTCTGATGGTTCTCTTGGGTCGCTGTCTTGCACGCGTTATATCATAGTTATTTTATATATATTTAGGCAGGCTCTCTGATGGTTCTCTTGGGTCGTTGTCTTGCACGCGTTATATCATAGTTATTTTATATATTTTAGGCAGGCTCTCTGATGGTTCTCTTGGGTCGTTGTCTTGCACGCGTTATATCATAGTTATTTTATATATTTTAGGCAGGCTCTCTGATGGTTCTCTTGGGTCGCTGTCTTGCACGCGTTATATCATAGTTATTTTATATATTTTGGGCAGGCTTTCTGATGGTTCTCTTGGGTCGCTGTCTTGCACGCGTTATATCATAGTTATTTTATATATTTTAGGCAGGCTTTCTGATGGTTCTCTTGGGTCGCTGTCTTGCACGCGTTATATCATAGTTATTTTATATATTTTAGGCAGGCTTTCTGATGGTTCTCTTGGGTCGCTGTCTTGCACGCGTTATATCATAGTTATTTTATATATATTTAGGCAGGCTTTCTGATGGTTCTCTTGGGTCGCTGTCTTGCACGCGTTATATCATAGTTATTTTATATATATTTAGACAGGCTCTCTGATGGTTTTCTTGGGTCGCTGTCTTGCACGCGTTATATCATAGTTATTTTATATATATTTAGGCAGGCTCTCTGATGGTTTTCTTGGGTCGCTGTCTTGCACGCGTTATATCATAGTTATTTTATATATTTTAGGCAGGATTTCTGATGGTTCTCTTGGATCGCTGTCTTGCGCGCGTTATATCATAGTTATTTTATATATTTTAGGCAGGATCTTTGATGGTTCTCTTGGGTCGCTGTCTTGCACGCGTTATATCATAGTTATTTTATATATTTTAGGCAGGCTCTCTGATGGTTCTCTTGGGTCGTTGTCTTGCACGCGTTATATCATAGTTATTTTATATATTTTAGGCAGGCTCTCTGATGGTTCTCTTGGGTCGCTGTCTTGCACGCGTTATATCATAGTTATTTTATATATTTTAGGCAGGATTTCTGATGGTTCTCTTGGATCGCTGTCTTGCACGCGTTATATCATAGTTATTTTATATATTTTAGGCAGGCTCTCTGATGGTTCTCTTGGGTCGCTGTCTTGCACGCGTTATATCATAGTTATTTTATATATTTTAGGCAGGCTCTCTGATGGTTCTCTTGGGTCGTTGTCTTGCACGCGTTATATCATAGTTATTTTATATATTTTAGGCAGGCTCTCTGATGGTTCTCTTGGGTCGCTGTCTTGCACGCGTTATATCATAGTTATTTTATATATTTTAGGCAGGATTTCTGATGGTTCTCTTGGGTCGCTGTCTTGCACGCGTTATATCATAGTTATTTTATATATATTTAGGCAGGCTCTCTGATGGATCTCTTGGGTCGCTGTCTTGCACGCGTTATTTCATAGTTATTTTATATATTTTAGGCAGGCTCTCTGATGGTTTTCTTGGGTCGCTGTCTTGCACGCGTTATATCATAGTTATTTTATATATATTTAGGCAGGCTCTCTGATGGTTCTCTTCGGTCGCTGTCTTGCACGCGTTATATCATAGTTATTTTATATATTTTAGGCAGGATTTCTGATGGTTCTCTTGGATCGCTGTCTTGCGCGCGTTCTATCATAGTTATTTTATATATTTTAGGCAGGATTTCTGATGGTTCTCTTGGGTCGCTGTCTTGCACTCGTTATATCATAGTTATTTTATATATTTTAGGCAGGCTTTCTGATGGTTCTCTTGGGTCGCTGTCTTGCACGCGTTATATCATAGTTATTTTATATATTTTAGGCAGGCTTTCTGATGGTTCTCTTGGGTCGCTGTCTTGCACGCGTTATTTCATAGTTATTTTATATATTTTAGGCAGGATGTCTGATGGTTCTCTTGGATCGCTGTCTTGCGCGCGTTATATCATAGTTATTTTATATATTTTAGGCAGGATCTTTGATGGTTCTCTTGGGTCGCTGTCTTGCACGCGTTATATCATAGTTATTTTATATATATTTAGGCAGGCTCTCTGATGGTTCTCTTGGGTCGCTGTCTTGCACGCGTTATATCATAGTTATTTTATATATTTTAGGCAGGATTTCTGATGGTTCTCTTGGATCGCTGTCTTGCGCGCGTTATTTCATAGTTATTTTATATATTTTAGGCAGGCTCTTTGATGGTTCTCTTGGGTCGCTGTCTTGCACGCGTTATATCATAGTTATTTTATATATCTTAGGCAGGATCTTTGATGATTCTCTTGGGTCGCTGTCTTGCACGCGTTATATCATAGTTATTTTATATATTTTAGGCAGGCTCTCTGATGGTTCTCTTGGGTCGTTGTCTTGCACGCGTTATATCATAGTTATTTTATATATTTTAGGCAGGATTTCTGATGGTTCTCTTGGATCGCTGTCTTGCGCGCGTTATATCATAGTTATTTTATATATTTTAGGCAGGATTTCTGATGGTTCTCTTGGATCGCTGTCTTGCGCGCGTTATATCATAGTTATTTTATATATTTTAGGCAGGATTTCTGATGGTTCTCTTGGATCGCTGTCTTGTGCGCGTTATATCATAGTTATTTTATATATTTTAGGCAGGATTTCTGATGGTTCTCTTGGATCGCTGTCTTGCGCGCGTTATATCATAGTTATTTTATATATTTTAGGCAGGATTTCTGATGGTTCTCTTGGATCGCTGTCTTGCGCGCGTTATATCATAGTTATTTTATATATTTTAGGCAGGATTTCTGATGGTTCTCTTGGATCGCTGTCTTGCGCGCGTTATATCATAGTTATTTTATATATTTTAGGCAGGATTTCTGATGGTTCTCTTGGATCGCTGTCTTGCGCGCGTTATATCATAGTTATTTTATATATTTTAGGCAGGATTTCTGATGGTTCTCTTGGATCGCTAGTCTTGCGCGCGTTATATATATCATAGTTATTTTATATATTTTAGGCAGGATTTCTGATGGTTCTCTTGGATCGCTGTCATGCGCGCGTTATATCATAGTTATTTTATATATTTTAGGCAGGATTTCTGATGGTTCTCTTGGGTCGCTGTCTTGCAGGAGTTAGAACCACCAGCTGTACCTCCATCTGACCGTTCGTCTCTGGTGCCATGGTAGGTGTGTCTGCAGGCTGATTCTGGTCTTTAGTTGTTGATTGGTTGCAGGATGTTCTTGTGAATGTCAATGTGGCTGTGGTGGTCGCAGCTTTAGGCTCCAAAGTCTGTTTCCACTTCATATGATCTCCCGTCGTGTCGCTTGGTCATTGTTGCCTTTTGACATGTTTTCTGTCCTAGTCTGAACGGTCTCATCCGCACCTCATCCCGTTCCCTTGTTGTTGCGACCAGTGAGCGAGCCCCAGCGAGCGAACTGGGAGCAACACTAATCTTTGGTTGGGGTTCCTGTGTTTCAGATGCCAGCTCGATTCTCGATTTGTGTTTTTCAGTGGAGGTGGATATATATTTTTTCACGTCACTTTTGCCCTGACGTCATATATCGTACGTTCCCGTCGTTCATTTGGGCATTTGTGACTCGTGTCAGTTTAGAGTGGATTCGAAGCCTTTTTGCTCGTACTTTATATCCCATTCTTCGATGGAATCAGTATGTAAAGATCTTCGTTTATTGTTGACGATCGCTTCAGTTAGCAATATATCGAGGGGAAGACAATGTTATTGTATTAGTCTTTCAGCTCTGTTGTGTGCTAAGTCGCTGCACTGATTGCCACTGTGGAAAACATAAGTAGTCGATCGAATCCTAGTACCGTATAATACTTGTAATACTTGTAATACTTGTAATACTTGTACTACTTGTAATACTTGTAATACTTGTAATACTTGTAATACTTGTAATACTTGTAATACTTGTAATACTTGTAATACTTGTAATACTTGTAATACTTGTAATACTTGTAATACTTGTAATACTTGTAATACTTGTAATACTTGTAATACTTGTAATACTTGTAATACTTGTAATACTTGTAATACTTGTAATACTTGTAATACTTGTAATACTTGTAATACTTGTACTACTACTTGTAATACTTGTAATACTTGTAATACTTGTAATACTTGTAATACTTGTAATACTTGTAATACTTGTAATACTTGTAATACTTGTAATACTTGTAATACTTGTAATACTTGTAATACTTGTAATACTTGTAATACTTGTAATACTTGTAATACTTGTAATACTTGTAATACTTGTAATACTTGTAATACTTGTAATACTTGTAATACTTGTAATACTTGTAATACTTGTAATACTTGTAATACTTGTAATACTTGTAATACTTGTAATACTTGTAATACTTGTAATACTTGTAATACTTGTAATACTTGTAATACTTGTAATACTTGTAATACTTGTAATACTTGTAATACTTGTAATACTTGTAATACTTGTAATACTTGTAATACTTGTAATACTTGTAATACTTGTAATACTTGTAATACTTGTAATACTTGTAATACTTGTAATACTTGTAATACTTGTAATACTTGTAATACTTGTAATACTTGTAATACTTGTAATACTTGTATGCTTCACTGCATTTATTCTTTCGAATTCTCCTTGTGAGTTTTTACTTGATGCCAGAAATGCTCTGCTTTGGGGTCACCCAGGTACATTTCTGGTCCAGGTTTATAGATGACATCGTACTTTTGTACTTTCAAACATAACATAACATAAAATAGATACAGTGACTGCTCTTCAAATAATTATTACTCGGGCCCTTCCGAAGGAAGCCCGAGTTAGAAAATGCGTTTTTCGGTAGTAGTAGTAGTCGTAGTTTTTTTATTCGTCTAAAGAATGACGAAAGTATGCGACGTATTTAATCGTATCCGGAGTTTCAAGTTTAACAAAAACAAACGTGAGGGCGTTATCAGAACCATCTGACCTATGCAACCTCAAGACGTATCATTTTCAATAACTCACGATGAATGTTTATTTTATTCCACGTTTGAAAAATTCACAAGGAAAAGGAATCGTAAAAATCGTACTTCAAAACTACATCAAAGCAAAGGCGAGAAAGGTCAATGTTCGAAAATCCGTGTTCTTTTCAGTACGATGACAGTTGTATGATCCTTGTCTGAGTCATACATTTATTACGCGATCTAATTTTAGAACCGCCACGTTAAGCGCTATTTAAAACAGAATTTCCACGCTCAAAACAGGTCAGTGAACGGCAAAAATACAATCGAAATCAAAACGTCCTTAGATTTTAGGGATCTATTACAGAAGAAGACGCTCAGTGACAAGGGAGAATATTTGTGTCGGTGACTCATTGAGGTCACTTGAGGTCACATCTTAAATCTAACAGAAGCAGCTTTTGATTTTTAGTCCTTGTTTTATTCGACGTTCGAACCGTAACTCGAACCCGAACTCGAACTCGATTCCAAACTCGACGTTTCGGGATCTGAAGCTAGAGAGGGGGCCTTTACACGAACTCATCAAAATCAAATCAATTGAACTCAAAGTCAAAAGGTAATCAAATGAACTCAAAGTCAAAGGCAAATCAAATGAACTCGACACATACATGTATATACAGTCTCCCTCGTCACGCAACTGTCAGTCATTGTCAGGTCTCTCCTCACGCAACTGACATTGTCCTTGTCATAAGCCCGAGTGTACGCTCATTGAGCGTCTTGTTATTCATAATCATTGGACTGATACAATTCGGCTATAGCTAACGCAATGTTTACATTCTTTACCCCAATTCAAAACCTTTGGGAATAAGAGCTTTTTGGTCCAAACATTTCCATGTCAATGATCTATTGAAATTGAAATACAACAGACAAAGAACCGTATTCCCAAAATATCTGAATTGGGTACAACATTGCGTTAGCCGATTTGATCTACTGAAGGTTGAGGTTGAAGCTTCTCAGTTCGCGATGAATTAGTCTTTGGTCGTTTCAGCATCCTCAAGAACCTCCAAATGGACCTCATATGCCTCTTTTAAATACTGGCGCTTTCTTAAATGAGAGACGTTTTATAATGCAGGCGCTTTTTTAATGTTTTTGCAGGCATTTTATTAAAGTTGGAGGCGATTTTTCGATATTGTAGACATCTCTATAACTATATGATTGTCTGTATATTCCACTTTTAAACATCGTTTCATTTAGCTATACTTAATGTTTGATCTCTAATTATTATAATTTCCACTAGTAGCCGAACTAATTCGGCAAAGAACAGTCACACACTCCCGTGGAGATGGAATCATAACAACTTTATTTACTGAAATGAACACCGACAATAGACTGAATAGTAATTTCAAAATTACATAGAAATGATACTCACTTCTGCAGTTGAATTCCTACAACTCGACCTTATATTGAAAGACAACCCATAGTTTAGGGACCGGTCATTAAATATCGGGGGGGGAGGGGGGGGGGGGGGGGGGGGGGGGGGGGGCTGGAGGGAGGAAAGTCATTTTTTAGGTTTTTGTTTCCGAACCCCCCTCTTAAATGCAAAAAAATTCTGAAGACCCCCCTTTGAAATTGGTAAAAATTTCAAGACCCCCCCTTCTGTGCCCATTCATTTGAAAAACACTCAGATCAGGTTATAGCTATCGGTTATAGACCGAATATATTCATAATTGGCTGCTTCCAATTTCCATAAAAGCCAAAAAAAAAATCATTTTGGGAAAAGTAAATATTCTGAAATCTAGAGGCTCGGAAATGCTATTTCCAGCGTTCTCCAAGAGTTATTTGTGATTTACGCGTATCGCTAATTACTTCCTACATTGTCTCAGCAAACCAATGCTGATATTAAACACTTGAGAATTTCGATGGATGAATCAATTCGGACAATCCTTTCATTGATTCACGAAAGTCCGTAAGAACGCGCTATGAATCGTGCTCTGCTCTGACCAAGGCTGGTTTCAACCGTTTTCTCCTAAACCGTGTAATAACGCGAAACATGAAAGGGTGTGTTAGAACACTTACAATACTTCTAATTCATATTTTCTATGAGTTAAACCTCTAGAGGGGGGGGGGGGGGGGGTTGATAGCCATCCAATCCACCCCCCTGTATCCGTCCCTGAATATGACCTCATATTCTCATGCATTATATTGTTGCAGGAGCCCATAAGCTGGAGCATCCATGTGGCATTAAAATATGTCACAGCGTTTGAACAAGTTTGGATATTTCAGTTAGAACACGAAATTGACCAATCACTGTTGCTGCAAATTAACGAGTTGTGGCAAATTAATAAAACGAGTTGCTGCAAATAAAACGAGTTGCAACAAATAAAACGGGTTGCTACAAATAAAACGAGTTGCTACAAATAAAACGAGTTCCAGCAAATAAAACGAGTTGCAACAAATAAAACAAATAAACCGGAAGTGCACAGTGATTGGTCACTATGATTTCGAGAAATCGTGTTCTAAAAATAGCAAAAGTACCCAATATGTAGCATGGATGCTCCTACTTATGGGCTTCTGATTATTGCCAGTAAATGATACAACTATGCTAGCAAAAATGAGAGACTTTTAGTATTTCTTGGACTATTTATAAAAAGGGATGTATGAAATTGTTATCAGTGAAACATTTGAACCATTTAAAAATTGAACCTTCACTGTATTTCTTTATAGATTTAACTGACGGTTTGCTGTTGTCAGCTTTAATTATTTATTAGACAAATCATTTCTCCCTCTTTTTCTGTCTGTGCGCTCTCAGAAAATTCGAAGACCCCCCCCCCCCCCCCCCCCTTTTTATCATTTTTTTCTTTGGGACCCCCCTCACATTAGTAAAAAAAATCCAAGACCCCCCCACTTTCTCCTCCAGACCCCCCCACCTCCTTCCCTCCCCCCCCCCCCCCCCCCCCCCTCCCAATATTTAAGAGCGACTGTCCATAATTTTCGACCCAAGAGTGCAGAACGGGAAATTCGAATTCCTTCAAATTTAGTCAGAATGTAGGCCTAGGTGAACTCGTTATGCTGTGTAAGTTTTATTTGAATCGGGTAATTAGTCGGGCTTCCTGTGGAAGGAGCCCGACTCTAGAAATGCAGAGCGTTCTTCGTCGACCCCAAAAAGCACGCATGCGCCCTGTCGGCCGCTAAGATAATCACCGATGGCTATTTATTCTTCTTCAACAGATCCCTAATCTCTAATGACGTTTTGATTTTGATTGTATTTTTGCCGTTCACTGACTTGTTTTCAGCGTGGAAATTCTGCTTTAAATAGCGCTGTGCCGCGCGGTTCTAAAATTAATGCGCTTTTGAATTGTGCAAGTATATAAATAGGCTATTAAAACAACTTTGGCATGACCCCAAATTTCGGACATTGAGCTTGTTTAGCTTTGCTTTAATTGATAAAGTTTTGAAGTATGATTTCTACGATTTCTTTTCCTTCTGAATTTTTCAAACGTCGAATCGAATAAACATCCATCATTATATATCTGAGAAATGTGTTTCGTTTTATTGCCGGATACTTTTTAAACGGGTTTTCACGGCGCGTGACGACAGTCAGGCAGCAAGCAAAGCGAGATTAGCTATCTAAACAAAATCTACTGAAAAATCAAACCCTTGCTCTCTAGCTTCAGAGACATAATACGAAGCTGCCCAGTAACGGATTATTAACGACATGTTGCTTTCAAAACTAAGATTCATAATCTACTTGAGTCGTGTGTCGTATTGTTTTTTCTTATCTGCTGAGTAATCTTGAAACTCCGGATACGATTAAATACGTCGCATACTTTCGTCATTCTTTAACCGACTAAAAAAACTACGACTACTACTACTACCGAAAAACGCATTTTCTAACTCGGGCTTCCTTCGGAAGGGCCCGAGTAAAAACGTCGAGCTAAAGCCGAAGGAGACATAAAGTCTGGCCAAGAAAGATTACAAAGCACAAACCAATCAGGGAAAGCACCGGAGGTCAAGGGGCCAAAATTTAAGTCGGCTCGTCTCGTCTAAATCTAAATTTAGATTGAAACAGGACGCTCTAGTAGCGTGAAGTCGGGCTATTAACGTTTTTACTGATATACTGTAAAGTTCGCAGTACTGAAATTGCAAGGAAAGCATGTTCTATCGAGCTCGAGTCATGCAACGACGAGCAACCAAAAACTGTTTCAATCGCACTGAAAATCGCACTATAAGATATCTATATTTAGTTCAAATAGGTTACATTTCATTTAGAAGCCCGACTTCACGCTAGAAGAGCGTCTAGTTATATTAGGAGAACGGCGCCGATATTCGATTTTTGGGATCACTTTCGGTTTTGAAAGGCGATTTTATGGTACTCGTAAAACCAACAATAACAAATAATTTCCTAACTTTCGATGAACAAATGATATCATTTCGGGAAATTGAGATAATGTCTAACATTTGTTCGTGTTTATCGAAGATCTTTAACAAAAAAATAATATTTTATCGATTTTCAAATTATTTTCACATTTTTAGCGTTTTTTCAAAGGTTATATTGACAGGCTAATATCTCCACTGGTACATCGATCCAAATATAGAAAGTATACCTCAGCCAATGAATACTATTTCGTCTTGTAATATGTCGAATAAAATTCTTGGGCAACTCACAAATTGAAATTCTAGAAGACGAAATGTAACCCCCATTTATGCAAAAAAAACACGTCTTTGGAAGTCACGATTGGGCAAAAGACAATTATTTAGTTAGTTTAAACCGTTCAATGTATTGGAAATAAATTCAATCAGACCAAAGCGAATACTTGTATTGACATTTTGAAAGCGTTTCAAAGCATTGTGAGAAAAGACGAAACTTTTAGACAAAATATTACACGTTCCTGGAGGGTCGAAAGCTTCGTTTTCGTTGACGGTTGAGTTGAAATCTCGACTGATTAGCTTGGCTCAATACCTTGTTTTGAGTCGATAATGTTCAAGGAATATAATGCATCAATGGTGTACCTTGATGTACTTGTATTCTTGGAGAATTAAGCCATTAAATACAGAGTTGTGAAACGATAGGTCGGGAGTAAACAACTCCACTGTCAACACGACAAGATCGCGTGACAAACACCACAGGAAGCCCGTCATGGCCGGAAACTGAAATGCCGGGCTCCATCATAAATATATATATAATATATAATATCTAATTTTGTTAGATATTAATCTTGTTTGTTTGTTATTTTAATGTGATAACCAAGTATTCATGCATTAACGGTTACACGATGTAAAACGTGGAGTCAAATCATATTCTCATCTTTTTAGTTCCCAATGGGTTTGCAGAGGGTTTATACGAATTTGTTCAGTTGTCTCTTCCACAAACCTGAGTTACAAGGATGATAACTTTAGTATAATTAGTTATAATTAATTATAATTAGTTCTGTGTGGCTTTGCTGCTTTTGTTGGTAGAACGTGTGATCAAAGCAAAGATAACCCAGACAAAATCCAGGTCGAAAGTTTTTGCGACTGTCGAAGAAACATTAAACAGGTTTTTTTGGCGGAGGGGGAGAGAAAAAGAAAGGGGGAAAAGAAGGGGAAAAAAGGCCTTCTTCCTCTCTCTTCTTCCCGGGCCCGGGCCTCTCCTCCTCCCCTTCGCTTTATGGGATCGTGTTACATATTAGATGATCGACCGGCATGACAGACAGATGGACGATCGAAACACACTCCGATAATTTACTTTCCATCAGCGTAACTGTAAATGTACTTGCAGAGTAGATCATGCCTTGGTATAAGATCGATGAATTGAACTGGCGGTATTTGGTTTGCTTGACTGTAGAAATAACCTCTCTTGTGTTGGCCTCTTCACGGCAAAATCATAAACGCAAACGCACTCCACACTGTGCAGTGCGTGTGTCACAAGTTGTCTTTCTGAACAATGACAGCAGGCCCGTAGCCAGTCCAAAATCTCTGCCGAGGCACTTTTATCAGTGCAGCCAAAATTTTATGTGCCGCATGCATGCTGACAAAAACGGAACGAATGAGGGGTCCTGACCCATTGGAACCATCCCCGGTATCCGCCCTTGCAAGAGCAGGTATAAAGAATAGAAAGAAGACAAGGATACATGAAAGACTGATTATTTCCGATCCTGGTTAGTTTTCCGCTCAAACTTTAATCTGATAGTATGCTGACTATTTTTAACACGTTGACCAAGCAAGCGCCAGCCCGCATATATTTATCATTGTAAACAACATCAGAGTATAAATAAACAGTTGTTGTTGTTTATAATAATAATAATAATAATAATCTTTATTTTGAGTGGGTTTACAAATACAGCAATACAACAATACTGTTTAGGCTAGGGTGTACAGTAGTTAGCGGGGGTTCGAGTTAATAGGGTAATTATACTAAAGTTATCATCCTTGTAACTCAGGTTTGTGGAAGAGACAACTGAACAAATTCGTAATAAACCCTCTGCAAACCCATTGGGCACTAAAAAGATGAATATGATTTGACTCCACGTTTTACATCGTGTAACCGTTAATGCATGAATACTTGGTTATCACATTAAAATAACAAACAAACAAGATTAATATCTAACAAAATTATTGCTGCGAGCCGCCAGCGAGCAGCAACACTAATCTTGGGGTTCCTGTGTTACGACTGATACCAGTTGAAATCTCGATTGTTCTCCGTTCTGCCATTTGCACCCCCCCCCCCCCCCCCCCCCCCCCCCGCATGCAGCACTTCAGGGGTAAATTTACACACAATTCTGGTGACCAGCGGTGGTAACTAGAACTGTCCGAACTGTATTTATACGTTCTCTTTGGTCCTTGGTGGATATACGATGTGCTTATGCCCCAGTCAAGTGAAATCCCCCCCCCCTCGGGCATTAGCAGGGGAAAGCGGGGACTTTCACTTCAAATTCACTTTTCGTTCCCCGGTGGGCGGAAATGCACTTCCTTTCACCCCTTCGCCTTCCAGAGCGGGGAATAGACGGGGATTCGTGACTCACATATATCTTCTTTAAAATATTATCTACAGAACAAATGAGTACTGGCGGGGGAGTTCACCATTAATTTCTTCCCCGGTGACCGGGGACTTCACTGGCTTTAAATTGAGTAAAAAGTGAATGCCCCGCTTATGCCCGAGGGGGAGGGGGGACCGGGGGTTTCACTTGACTGGTGCATTACATTAGCTCAGAAAAGAAATGCATGAATGAAAGAGAGCAAAGACTCGATATTTGGCGAGATTGTCTTCCAGCCGTGTACGCGGAAAGGATGAAGAAAGTTCGATGGCCGAAATCGTGCAAGAAATGAACCTGGGTAGAAAATAAACAAGCGAATAGCTAGCTGGTCGTCTACATGTTTCTATGTTCTACGAAAAAAAACCACAAGCTTATATTTACAGTATTTATCGGAGCTGGAAGCCGTAAAAGTAACATCCACGATCGATGGCAAATTTATATACCTAATACTTCGCATCGACAGTTTCACGAACCGATGCAGCTATGCATCAATCTACTCCATTTTTAGTACAGTACTAATATTAAAGACTGGCGTTTGATGAATCAAGATGAAATAGAAGATGTGTATCAAACGAAATCAACTCGAATTTTATCGCTAATCAGAAGTCCACACAATATATGTGAAACACAGGAAGCCCAAACACATAAGTGAACCGAAGATAATTTGAATGCGTTTTGTTGTGGACAACTACTGGACAACTATCATAATAAATAAGTTAGTGCCACCTTTCATTTTAATACAAATAAAAAAAATCAATTCAATATGACTTCATCATAACTTGTACATCAATAAAAACACAGGAAGCCCAACATTGATACAGTATGCCTTTACAGTTAGTTATAGCACAGGCTGGTTATAGCACCTATTGGCCTCGCAGCACTTACTTGCAACATGCAACGACTAGTATTATATCATATATTTATGATATATATGGAGCCCGGCATTTCAGTTTCCGGCCATGACGGGCTTCCTGTGGTGTTTGTCACGCGATCTTGTCGTGTTGACAGTGGAGTTGTTTACTCCCGACCTATCGTTTCACAACTCTGTATTTAATGGCTTATTTCTCCAAGAATACAAGTACATCAAGGTACACCATTGATGCATTATATTCCTTGAACATTATCGACTCAAAACAAGGTATTGAGCCAAGCTAATCAGTCGAGATTCCAACTCAACCGTCAACGAAGCTTTCAACCCTCCAGGAACGTGTAATATGTTGTCTACAAGTTTCGTCTTTTCTCACAATGCTTTGAAACGCTTTCAAAATGTCAATACAAGTATTCGCTTTGGTCTGATTGAATTTATTTCCAATACATTGAATGGTTTAACTAACTAAATAATTGTCTTTTGCCCAATCGTGACTTCCAAAGACGTGTTTTTTTTTTTTTTTGCATAAATGGGGGTTACATTTCGTCTTCTAGAATTTCAATTTGTGAGTTGCCCAAGAATTTTATTCGACATATTACAAGACGAAATAGTATTCATTGGCTGAGGTATACTTTCTATATTTGGATCGATGTACCAGTGGAGATATTAGCCTGTCAATATAACCTTTGAAAAAACGCTAAAAATGTGAAAATAATTTGAAAATCGATAAAATATTATTTTTTTGTTAAAGATCTTCGATAAACACGAACAAATGTTAGACATTATCTCAATTTCCCGAAATGATATCATTTGTTCATCGAAAGTTAGGAAATTATTTGTTATTGTTGGTTTTACGAGTACCATAAAATCGCCTCTCAAAACCGGAAGTGATCCCAAAAATCGAATATCGGCACCGTTCTCCTAATATAATTACCCGATTCAAATAAAACTTACACAGCATAACGAGTTCACCTAGGCCTACATTCTGACTAAATTTGAAGGAATTCGGATTTTCCGTTCTGCACTCTTCGGTCGAAAATTATGGACAGTCGCTCTTAATGACCGGTCCCTTAGTATATAAAGGGACTTGACTGTAGCTAACTCGGAATATACAGAATAATAGGAACTGGGATTCCTGTGGCTACTAGTTCCAATCCCCACATCGACTTTCGTTCGGCCTCTGATCAGAACCGAAAGCAGGAAGTAAAAATAAATTGTGTGTGTGTGTGTATAACATGGATTCGAATTCTTTTCGCCGGTTTAGATACTTGTTTGCACTGGATACAGCATCTGGATACGACAATGATACGTCTGGATACGACTATGAGTTCGTTGTAAAGGTACCTGACGAGTACATTTGTAATATCTGCTATCTCACGATGAGAACACCTGTACAGACAAAGTGTGGACATCGATTCTGCAAAGCCTGTTTGGAAGAATCCAACAGAAGGTCAGACTATTAGCTCACAGTACGTACGTTATTAAGAAGTTTAATAACTTAACAGGATCAACTGGGTACGTCTTTGGGTGGTGTAATTACCTTCCATCAGAAAACAGTTGTTGCTGAAAAACTAATTTGCAATCAATTGTTATACCCAGTCTAGAGATAAATTACAGTTTGATATGATATGTGTTTCATCATGAAGTGAGCTGTTTGGAAAATTGTCTAAAGGAATTAAAGTTCAAATGGTCGTCTTAAAGTTTACCGAAGATGTTTCGATGATTCAAATATGAACGCGTTTGCAATTAGATTTAATCGGAAGTTTTTCTGTTGTAAACAATCCTAAACAATTGTAAAGTTTCGCATTACGGACTTAAAGTAACCTTTTTGAGCTCATATTGTTCTGCAACCTTTTCAAAATTCCTTTTGGGAAATGGAAAAAAGATATATTCGTTCGATTTCGAAAAACTACGAGTTCCAGTGAAATTGTGCCTTTTGTCTTTTCTCAAAGATTTCACTTGTCTTTACTAAAAAGGGTAAAACTCCAAAATCCGATGATGAATTTTTCTGTAACTGCCATGTCAATTCGTTTAGATAGCACGTTCATTAACTCTGGAGTTTCAAGTTTATTGAAACACTTTAAGACGGTCAAATATTAATCTCAAATCCGAAAATATTTATTTCAAATTATTTCAAAAATCGTTGTCGCAGCCGAAGCAACAGTCTGTAACACTCCAAGACTGCAAAGAATTTCGGTAATTTTTCTCGTTATTAATTTATTCAGTTGTCATTGTAAATAGCTATCATGAATGTAGTTGTTCAGCTCATTTATAACTGTTTGGAAGTGTGGTACATTTTTTTTAATGAGAATGCTTGATGCCTGCTCTTCAACGGGTTTAGTACTCGCAACAGCACGTTTGAAGTACTAGTACTTTCCGAAATATTCGATTTGACACTTGAGCAACCACTTCAGCTTGTCATAATAACACGTCACAAACACACGAACATGAAATATGCTCTGAATGAATGAATTACGAGAACTGAAATAACCGAAATCGATCCTTTGCAGTCTTGGAGTGTTGACTGTTGCTTCGGCTGCGACAACGATTTTTGAAATAGGTGTATATATTTTGCATCATGCGTTACACGCAGCGCCATACATATTGCTTTCCGAGTATTTTAATATCATTTTAATACAGGCATTGTTCACACACACATGCACTCGAAAGCGCACTAAACCAAGGTTTCTACATGATTTTTCATTTACCTATTCATAACCGAGGCTTTCCTTTTGCCTTCTTTGCAATCTAAACTAATAGCGAATCGCGTTGATCGCGTACCTTTGGACCCCCCGCGAGTTTCATTGCGTACGTAGAATGTCTGGCTTCTTCGATATAAAATATTCTTACAATATTTAACTGCGCTTAGACAGAAAAGTGTGTGACAAGTGTTTTTCGGAACCATTGTTATTGTAAGAGCTCATTTAAACACTCACTACAACCACATATTATCATCCGGAAGGTTCTCCAAAGGCAATCAGTCGCTGCATGCATGAATGTATTGGAATGCACAACTTTAGCAAATATTCTGGACAAAAGAGATCCATGACAAAAGAAACAAAATATAAATAAAGACTCTAGATATGGGCAAACGCTGACGGATTTGAGATTAATATTTTACCTTCTTAAATTATTAAATAAACTTGAAACTTCAGGGTTAATGAAAAGTTGCTATCTAAACTAATGGCGGAGCGCGGCAATCCTATAAAAAAGAGCTAGGTTACATACATTTGGACCCCCTGCTAGACTGATTGTGTAAGTATAATGTCTCTAGTGGCTTCTTCGATAGAAAATATGCAATATTTGACTGATGTTCGAGTAACAATTTGAAAGAAATGGTTAGTATATCCCGAAAAGTTACTGACACAAATCGCTGAAAGGGATGTAAGAGTCAGCGAAGTCAGTCAGGATATTCATACCATTCCCAAAGCTGTCACAGGGAAGACTGAACGATGCCAATGATATCGATGATTCACAACATTTTATAATCAACAATATCACGAGGGATGCATGTATATTTATGTGTGCTCTTCGATCATTGGCCGGTAGAAAAAGGACCAGGGAAAGGAGAAAAGTTGGACTGCAGTGGACTGAAACTGAAACTGAAACTGAAACTGAAACTGAAACTGAAACTAAAACTGAAACTGAAACTGGTGCCAATTGTTTATATTGAAGGATATTTAACAAATCGAAGTCACTTTTCTATGGTCTGTACTCTTATCGACCATAGAAATGACGTCAGAAAATGATCAAAACTAAAGTGGAACCACGAGCGTAGCGAGTGACTTCGATTTGTTTTTTACCACAAAAATCAGCATAATATTCTTCTTTCTTCGTTGTTTTCCTTTTCGAACAAGAGCGTGACTGAATTTCGTGACGATTATTACGCAAACACATCACACAAAAAATATCAATTTTTATTGGCTCAAAAACTGACAGCTGTCAAAAGGAACGCTTTCTACTGGTCCCTGAACTGACAAACATATAAATGGTTTTTCACTGTGAATGAAATATGTCAGGGAAATCTGCTCGTTTGGTTCAACAGTCAAAGTGTAAATTCGCTAAACTCTGGGCTACTTTACAAAGACTTTGACATGATTTAACTATGAAATCATTTATGAAAAACTGTCATGTTACTTTGGGAAAACAAAAACATTTGTAGTACCAACGGAGCAGCCACTAAATACGGCATTTGGTAAGCTGTTAATGGCCAAGCTTCTGGAATCCAAGTTGACGGATGTATTCGTTGTACTTGTAGTGGGGACCAAAGATGTTGTATCTTCGCTTAGAGTCTTTGACAGAACGTCAGAACACTTCTCTAGCTGTGCTGCAGAGGGTCTTCTATTGTAACTAGCAATGCTCTGCTCATTTGCATGACCAGATATGTTCATAATATGTCGAGCGGGAATATCATGATCCGACCAGATGGTGATGGCGGTGGCTCGCACGCAGTGGTTGGTGTACGTTTTTGACAGCGCTGCTCCCACAGAAATCCTCTTCATCATTGTTGTTAGCTTGTTTATTCCCAGTGGTTTGTTTTCGAACCACACAGGTTCATCTGGGATGACTTCGTTCTTCGCTTTTTGGAAAAAGGCGGTTTGTTTGGGATTGAGTTTGGATAAGTACTTCTTGAAACACCAAAATGAATCTCCCATCTCATTCGTTGAATATAGCCTTGTTTGCTTTTCGTGACTCGTTTTATCACCGATTCCTCCCTAGCTGGTGGTTTTTGGATGCCTCTTCATGTGTCATCGTGATGAACTCTCTGCCATGACCGTCTTGTTGAAAAACAAAACTCTCACGGGTAAGCTGTCTTTGGCCTTCGAAGCCCCGGCGGCACCAGTAAAGAGTGGCTATAAACCATACTCGGTGAAGAAGTCCAAATGGATTCTCATGGGAAAGGAAAGGACTTTTTTGCATCTTAATGATGTCAGCATGCTCAATTATAGGCTTGTGCTTGGTATTTTCTTTGCCTTCTCGTCTATTGACTTTAAGCTTACACTCAAGCATCTTATTGGAGGACTGAAAGGTTGGATTGTGTGTCAACTTCAGATGGATATTGTTGACGGCAAAATATCGCTCAATGGCGTTTCTGAACCCCAAGAGGGACGATCTGCTGTATTCTTCTCCATTTTTATTCCTGGCTTCTGCATAAAACCTTTTTAGGGTTTCATTCAGTTCCGGACCTGTCATCTGTAATAGCGGTTTTCTTATGTCACGCTCGCTACACCAATCTACAACAAGGAAAAATTGTAAGTAAACTTGAAATACTTCACTATTTTGACTAATAAAAACCAGTTATTACTGTCAAATATTAGTCGATAATAATGTAAACATTTGTTTTTTACCTTCAACTGTCTTCACATGCTCGAGGATCCAGCGGTTTTTGTCCGCGCTCCGAAGTCACCGGCCGAAACAACCCGCTGGATAAATTACCTACTAGTACGAGTTCTGGGGCGTGATACGCTCTCAAGCGGATTTAGTATAGCTCGCATTTCAGACCCTAAAGAAATGTCAAAAATGAAGTGATAACTGAAGTCCAGATTGTTCAAATGATATATACGCTGAAAACTCTGTATTCCGTACTCGTGGTGCGTATTCTTTCAGTTGGCGGTACTTGTAGCTTCAAATCGTTTCTGGCCTCCCAATTCAAACAACACATTTACCAGCGCTAAGGATCGGATATCACTAGCAAAAATATCAAGCTTTTGCCTTATCCTGTCGGTAGCTGTGCAAATACATATCATCCTTTTTTTTAACGATAATTAAACGCTTCGAGAGCCATGAAGGTCCATGAACTGTTCTGGCTTTACGAAATCGATCCCGGGGAAACTAGAGTACGTGATCGATCGCATCACGCAAATGCATTTCTTTAAAACATCCGTGAACATGGACGCTATCTTTGAAAATTGTGGTCGAGTTTTGATTGGCCCTCTTTTTTACCCTCAAAAAGAGGGCCAATCAAAATCAAGATTCGTATCACTCCACAGAACTCGTAATAGCATGTAATTTATCCAGCGGGTTGTTTCGGCCGGTGACTTCGGAGCGCGGACAAAAACCGCTGGATCCTCGAGCATGCTGTCTTCATTGCCCATCTAGTATTCTTTTTCGTGCCTTTCGCCTCTGCACTAGCAACAATGTTACATAAGTCGTTGTCGCCTAACTCCGCAAATCGAAATTTGGTTTTGTTTTGCTCTTTTTCTCAGTGAGTATTTTCCACTCTTTCTGCTTGTGCCAAAAGTTCCTCATCTGATATTAGTTCTTCGAAATCAATGTCAAAATTCGGGAGGGTTTGGGAGTCCATTTTTACGGTTTAAAAAAAAATTATCGAAACAGAGAAAAAATTGTTTTTCTCCGTGACGGATGTCGTCAGCACCGTGGGTCTGTCCTCTTATCGACCATGGCTCTCAGCCAATCAGCGAGCGAGAAATGTATAGATTGTGGTAAAAATACAATTTCAAACAGCTGGTAGGAGACTTTCAACTGGTCAGGACTTCCCATGGCCATATTTACGGGTATTTTAATATTCTCTGTAGATCCCTCACAAAGTTGTTTCTGAGGTGACCTCTCTACAACTCCTTGGTATAGGATTCAAATCAATTACTGCAATCTAACTTTTCTTCTGTTTGAAAACGTTTTGCGCTTTTTCTTCCTATTTTCAGCGGTCTTTCCCACTATGCTCGACGTCCATCTCATGCAGTCAACTAGTGCCAAACGAGCTGCTCAGCATGACCACGAGGTGATATTCTGTATATGAAACGTTCTCTAGCCTTTATTTCGTTTTCTAGTCAGGTTTTGCAATATACTCTTCACGTGTTTTCGTTTATTAGCGGTACAACTAGATTTTAGCAGGCCACAGGGATGGCAGTACGAGATTTACTCCACGCTTTTGCGTTGGCATGGCCGACCCACGTTTAGCTGATGGTTTCTTAGTTTATGTTTATTCTAATTGCCTAGAACAGTTTTTCAGGGGTATACAACGCTTAATGGTCACAGATATGACGATTTTTACAGCTTTCTATGGATCACAGAGTTGGTCGAGTTGATAAAATGTGCTTATAAATGCTTATACATTCCTTTTGGCCACAGAGCTGGCGCACGTGTAGCAATAGAATGTGTTTATATTAATTAGCCACAGGGTTGGCAAGATATTCATTGCGGGTTAACAATTGATTGTTGAATTTGGTTTATTTGCCTACTGCATGTGTGTTGGTCACAGAGTTGACGAGTATCTTCTCTTCAGTTTTCTATGGATCACAGAGCTGATAAAAAAACGAGTGCTTATGCATGCATCTGGCCACAGATCGAGCTGGCACGTGCAGCAATAGAATGTGTTTAGCCACAGGGTTGGCAAGATATTCGTTGCGGGTTAACAATTGATTGTAAACACATATACAGTAAACATATATATTATGTTATAAGTGTAAGTATAAGTACTCGACTATTCTGTCTATTGTAGTGGTCAACCCGAAAGCCTACGCTACTTTGACCACTACACACATTTACCTAATTGTAAAATATCTATTTGCCTGATTATGTTGAACATTTTACTTTATACTCCACAACTCTGTACCACTGTAACAAAATTAGTGTGAAACTGAAAACTGAAAAAACTGAAACTTTAGCCACTGGGTTGGCAAGTTAGTTACTGCCGCATGACAGCTGGTCACAGAGATGACGAGTATTTTCTCAGCCGTGTTTTCTATGGATCACAGAGCTGATAAACGAGTGATTTTGCATGTCTCCACAGAGCTGGCACGTGTAGCATTAGAATGTGTTTAGCCACTGGGTTGGCAAGTTATTTTACTGCATGCGAGTTAACAATTCATTGAAGTAGGTTTGTTTGTTGGTTCGTTCGTTTTGTGAGTCTAAGTACGAAAATTACCTACTGCACGAGTATTGGTCACAGGGATGACTTCCGCTCCGCCATATACAATGGTTGATACCTCCTTTTGTTTATTGATTTTGAAAACTATTCGAAGACAGCAACCAGCCTTCCGTGGAGGCGTTGATTGCGAAGTTAATGTGTATTCTCTCTGCAAGGCGGGTATTTTGATTAAATACAGAGCAATCTCTATCCTTGAGCTAGTGTAGTTAATCAATTGTTGGTTTTCTTATTCCTTATCGGGTATGGGGGTGGTTGCCCGGGGGGTCTCCTTTTATTCTCCCCAGTGACAGTGCTTGGAGGGGTCTCTAAAGCACCCTCTCGGATTACCGGGCGCCAAGGCTGTCACTCCCTGGGTTTCATTTCGGTGACAACATTATCATTTATAGATATTAGTTTCATATATTTAGCATTATCATTTATAGATATTAGCATTATCATTTATAGATATTAGTTTCATATATTTTATTATTAGTAATATTGTTAAGCGCTATTGGTTTTTTAGAAGAAATAACGCTATATAAATAAAGATTATTATTATTATTATTATTATTATTATTATTATTATTATTATTATTATTATTATCATGTTGCCGTCTCTCAGTTCTCATGTTCCTTAACATTTATCAGGTCCTTCTTCGATCCTTCTTCCTTTTGCCAGTTAATCACTGGAAGCGCGGGAAGCCGTATCATACCCACAATGGGAATTGCTTACTCACTGTGATCCACAAAAGGTGCATGTTACGCAGAACAAATTGGATCTCTTATGACGGCGCTCAGCTACTAGCCCAGGGAGTGGCAGCAGAAATGCCCATATTTATGCGATCATATCGACACTTGTGATTCCGGGCCGCGAGTATTTACAGATATATCTAACCTTACGCCACGTGATCCCGAATGTTTTGTGGCAGGGGACCGATACAGGGAAACAGCTGTTTTCGGATCCTACTTTATTTTGAGATTGGGAGGAGTATAACGCAAGCATCGCACAGAATCCTATTGTCTTTTGGGACATGTACTTACAGTCGAACGATTTCTAAAGGCGTCATTAATATGCATGAAATGACGCGATAGAAACCCTGTCTACCCAGTGAAATACGTACTATCAATGGATCAACGGCTCTTCTAGAAATCAACATTTACAAGAACGTCATGCCTTTATAATATGCTTTTTGCTGGTTTTTGAGAGGTTTTGCGTATTAGTTATCTGATAGAGCGAGAATGAGTTGAACTCATGTCGGCCGCTAAGAGTCATTCAAATGACAACAACAAACGACTTGAATTGAAGACAAAAGCCGAATTAATAATAATAATAATAATTATTGATTACTTCGTAGTTTGTCATCGCATACACTATAAACTCGTCAAAAACTTACTTAACAACTGAACTTACACTTTATATATGCTTTCAAATGATAGGTATTGCGTTAGTATTAGTTATCTGATAGAGCGAGAATGAGTTGAACTCACGTCGGCCGCTAAGAGTCATTCAACAGTGACAACAAACGACTTGAAGACAGAAGCCGATTTTATTGCTTCATAGTTTTTCATCGCCGATACCCTATAAACTCGTCAAAAACTTACTTAACGACTGAACTTACACTTTATATAAGCTTTCAAATGATAGCTTTTGAGTATTAGTTATCTGTTAAAGCGAGAATGAGTTGAACTCACGTCGGCCGCTAAGAGTCATTCAAATGACAACAACTGCAAACGACTTGAAGACAGAACTGAGCCGCCATTGATTACTTCGTAGTTTTTCATCGTATACACTATAAACTCGTCAAAAACTTACTTAACAACTGAACTTACACTTTATATAAGCTTTCAAATGATAGGTATTGCGTATTAGTTATCTGATAAAGCGAAGCTAAGCGAGAATGAGTTGAACTCACGTCGGTCGCTATGACAACAAGAGTCTCGTGAAAACCAAGATTATTATAACTCGAAAAGGATACTATAAAGCTTCCGCGGATGATTCAACTTGATGGTGGAAGATGATCCTTATTTATTTATCTTTATTTTCCACCCTTAATAACTTTGAAAAGTTATCGTGATGAACAGAAAATATCGATGTTTCGAGGGTGCCTGTACAGTTTCTATAGTAAAATGACCAAAAATATCCCTATTTTGTCATAAAAAAGGATACTATAACAAAATAAGTGTTGTAATTTTTATTCATATCAGCAGTTGGCTTAACATCTTGACTTTCATTTCCACCCTTAATAACTTTAGAAACTGATACACAAATCAAGAAAAAGACTGGCTTTGAGTACCCACTTGAGCCATTTTCGTCAAATTCCTTTGTAAATTGTAGTATTAGCGAGTCACACTCTAATGAACATCATTTGAATCTCGCGCCAAACAATAGGAAAGTCCCGTATGTGTCCCTCCATTCTGTGCGATGGCCTCAAGGAATAGACTACAGTTAGCCGCAGGAGTAACCAAAGTTTCTTCCCTACCCATAGCTTAAAGAGTGAAGGGAAGCCGGTGGAAATAGATTACTATTCTGACCCCTGTTCGAATACCATTGAAAGTGGGACCCGGGAAGGTCACATGTAGACGATTCAGGATTCATTAACGAGATTAGCATTCTCGTACCCAGGTCCCACTCGTCATTTGGTTGGTCGTGGGCTCTGGGAAACCCTTTTGAAGTCGTCAGAGTCGTCAGAGCGCATGCTCATACTAAAGACCGCTGCGAGTGCGTACTGTGGAATAGTCTACTGACTACGTAGTGTAATTGATTACGTTGGTTCGATTTGAAACGTGTAGCAGTTTAAAAGCCCTATGACGTTGATCATCAGTTCTTCTTAGTCATTGTTGATTTCAACAGCCAATGAAATTCGCTAAAATTTCAGGGTTCCCCAGAGCCCACGACCAACCCAATGATGAGTGGGTACGAGAATGTGAGATTAGAAAACAAACTAAGATTAGTCATTTCTTATGTCTCAACAGATCTCCAGTGCGTTCTAGTCTGAAAACATGTCCAGTCGATAGAACACCTATTGGTCCAGAGCCAGTAAGTTGGTCATGAAAATGTGTGCCGTAATGGCCCTACAAATATAGTAATAATAAGTAGTTTGAAAAGGCCGAAAGCTTGGTTTAAAAATCCAAATTAAACATTGCAACATACATATATGTGTATCCGTAATTGCTGTATTTAGTGCCGGGTCGCCTCTTAATTCTCTATATTAGTGTCCTCCATGAGAAGATAAGTGCCACTCTCTCCAAGCAGCATCTCCAACAACATGTAAGGCAAACAGCGAGCGGCATGCAGTCTAACAATTCACGTCGATATAAAAATGGCAACATAATACAGTCAAACCCCTTTAATACAGACAACTAGAACACTACATTTCACTAACTGATGACACTTGTTTGGTTTTCTAAGTTATTTGAAGACAAAGCCACGGAACGTGCCATTTTGCTGCTTAATATCAAATGTCCGAACAATGGCTGCGCTTGGCAGGGAGAACTGGGCAATCTTCAGGTATATGAATATAACTGTAGAATTGAATACATAAATTCGTGCGCTCTGATTGGTCGATAAACCAGTGATTTTTCACTGAGATTCAATAAAAAGTTATTGACGAGCACATTAACATGCAGTTTAACTAATACAATGTGATCATGTTATTCAATTGGACCACCAACAAAACATTGCAGAGTACCAAATAGTAGACTGTGACAATAATGTGTGTAATGTTAAGAAACCCCGTCATCAGATGGGATACACGTACAACAGAATGTCAGTACAGATGGTCCAATCAAACTCTCTGCAAGGATATGTACAAATTTTGTGACTTGGGGTAACGGTGACGATGCTAGATGGATCATGTGATGATAACTTTATATTGAAATTGAAGCACAATAATATTAAAATATTTGCGGTACGCAGTTTAGCAGATATTTGTTTTCTGCACGGTACTATAAGAATTTCTGTATTGTCCCTAAGGAGTTGTTTCTCAACTCCTTAACGAAGTGATTAGCATACGGTTATATATTGTGTAATCGGTGTAATGTTCTTCCTTCGGGTCTTTGACGACGAACGAGTACCACACGCACTTATGGATAAACCAGAAACTTCAGCTCCAACAATTTCGGAAGGTGCCATACAGGCGGCGGTTGATCGTTCCTTTGGTCAGCTTTCCAAAGTCCTCGACGACAAGTTAGAGCTCTTTGCTACTCGTTTCGCTAAGGAAAGCAGCTCTGCCGTTAAGAAAGCGGTAAATAAATCGAAGCAAGAAAACTTTACCTGCAAACGTAAAGGCAACCAACAGCAATTTGAGCACTGCCAACAAGTCCTTGAAAAGTTCGACGATGCACTTGAGTCGTTGGGAAGTCGTTCTTTCAACAATTTAAAGCGTTCATTGGAAGAAGGATCACAGCTCGTGGCGAAAAGAATTAAAGCCATTAAACTTGCCGACAAAAGCGAGTATGGTTGGCTTACGGTAAATGAGTATCTTTCCGACGAGCTTGCTTCGGACACGGATGACGAGAAGAGGATTTATCGTTCGGAGAAGAGGGCCGAGAAGAAGGCAAAGGACAAGCAGCGACTGAAGCTCAAGACCAGACGCCCCACCTACCAAACTACCGCATCTGCATCGTCTCAGTTATGTTAGCAGTGAAAGGCCAACTAAGCGACTTGGTCCCTGTTTCAAGATAAGTATTGAGTTTGTTTCTTGATATTTCCTACTCTTGAGGACATTCTTTGTTTTACCTTCGGTTTCATATGGTGTCGTTCGACTGACCCATATGCAATTTACTCCATGAAATTGGTCTTTGTGTTTCCTTAGTGTTTTTATGTGTAAGTAATTCTGTATAGTGCAGAATATTAAAATATTTGCGGTACGCAGTTTAGCAGATATTTGTTTTCTGCACGGTACTATAAGAATTTCTGTATTGTCCCTAAGGAGTTGTTTCTCAACTCCTTAACGAAGTGATTAGCACACGGTTATATATTGTGTAATCGGTGTAATGTTCTTCCTTCGGGTCTTTGACGACGAACGAGTACCACACGCACTTATTTTTCATATTCTATTCTATATGTCTATATACAATCGTTTGATGCATTTATTTGTTTTGTTTTTGTCATTTCCAGTGCGGGGAAATGGGTCACTTAAGTGTAACATGCAGGAAGGCTGGGACAGATTCAAAAACGTCCACTGGTAGTACCAAATGACTAGACGGCAGTGATTCATTAGAGCAAGAAGTTGAGTATGATATTGATTCTATTATGGCCTGTAATGTTGGCGAATTTAATTCCAGTCGCGCCAGTAAGGGCGTTAAGGGACGTTTGAAAGCTTCGGTAGAATTTTGGACCGATTGTTTAAGCGCTTCAGATTTTGTAGTTTGCATAATTAAAGAGGGGTATAGGTTACCTTTTAAAGATTACCCTCCTCGTTGCTTTCTTAAGAATAATAGGTCGGCTTTTAAGCACCCATGTTTCGTTGCGGAGGCTATATCTGAGCTACTCTGTAACGGTTGTATTGCGGAGCATGCTATTCCTCCATTTTGTGTGAATCCCTTGACGGTTGCCGAAGGCAAAAAGCTTCGTCTAGTAATCGACCTCAGACACGTAAATGAGTTTCTTGTTAAGCCCAAGTTTAAATACGAAGATCTCCGTTCGTTATCGCAAGTTGTTGAAGAAAACCATTGGTTTTTTACTTGGGATCTCAAATCAGGTTATCATCACGTGGATATACACCCTGATCATCATCAGTATTTAGGTTTTGCTTGGCCTTTTAACGGCACTCTTAGGTATTTTACCTTTAGCGTCCTTCCTTTTGGATTGAGTAGCGCATGTTTTTGTTTTACTAAGCTTATGCGGCCTTTAGTTAAGCGATGGCGTTCTATGGCCCACGTTTGTTTTGTTTACCTTGATGACGGTTTTGCTAGTCAGCCCGACCGCTTATCTGCCTTGGCAGCTAGCTCCATCCAGCAGCAAGATTTGAAGTCATCTGGCCTGGTATGTAACGAGGAGAAATCCCATTGGAATCCGATGCAGGTCGGCGAGTGGCTCGGCTTTATCATTAACACCGTTGCCATGCAATTTCAAGTGCCTGCAAAGAAACTCTCCAAGCTTAAAGGTCTCTTGGACGTCGCTATTCTTGACGGCTACCTATCCATCCGTCAGTTGGCTAAGATCGCCGGTTCTGTTATCTCGTTAACTCTAGCCGTTGGACCCATTTGCCGACTTTTCATCCGCCAAATGTACTTTACCATAGAGTCTAGATCCGGCGGCTGGGACCAAGTTATCTCGTTGTATCCCGCTCTGGTCGAAGAACTGAGATTTTGGCTTGGCAATCTCGATAATTTTAACGGCTATGCTATCCGGCCTCCTCCTTTAGCATCTACAGTGATCTTCACAGACGCCAGCGATGTAGCTTTTGGCGGATTCTCAGCCTCTCTTGACGATACAGTGGTTCGTGGGATGTGGACTAGCGAGGATGCAACGCAGAGCTCAACTTACCGTGAACTGAAAGCAATTTATTACGTGTTGCTTTCATACGCTGTTCAGCTGAAATCCAGAAGAGTAGTCGTTAAGACAGATAACCAAGGTGCAGCACGTATTATCTCAGTGGGTAGTTCGAAAGCGCATCTGCAGCGTCTAGCCTTTGATATATTCCAGTTGTGTTTCACCCCCATGGAATAGTTCTTTTACCGCAATGGATTCCTCGTTGCCTCAACGAAAGGGCGGACATGCTAAGCCGATTTATTGATCCAGACGACTGGTCGCTCCATCCTTCTGTTTTCCGTATTCTGAATGCTCGGTGGGGTCCTCACACGATAGATCGTTTCGCTTCCCACTACAATGCTCAGTTGGCTCGCTTCAACTCCAAGTACTCTTCTCCCGGAAGTTGTGGCGTGGATGCACTCAACCTTGACTGGAGTCGCGACAATAACTGGTTATGTCCCCCAGTTAATCTGATAGTACCTTGTGTGCGTCATCTGGAAGCCTATTGTGGGTACGGAACTTTGATCGTTCCCGAGTGGCCATCGGCCTGTTTCTGGCCATTTTTGCACAGTGGTTCTAGCGCATTTAAGCCATTCATCAAGTCAGTTTTCACTTTGCCTAAGATTAGCGATCTTTTGTTAGAGGGCCCCGGCCAGAGGGCCACGTATAAGAGAAAGCCATCAGTGTTTAGTGGTTGTCCCAAGTTCCAAATGCTAGCCTTGAGGGTCGACTTTCGATAATTTCGATTTTGAATTCATGCTGTTATTCTTCCAACTATAGTTGTACTTTATATTATTATTGTCATCGCTGACTAAGGCACCATTTATGTGTAAATCGTGAGTATATACCATTTCGGTACCAGTCACCATATTGGTCTCCTACCATTTAGGCGTAGTGTTAAGTTTAATTGTTTCAGTTTTGCAGGGGTCCATTTCAGACCCCAACCACCACTTAGGTGTTTGCAGCAGCTTGATAGCGTGGTCGCCATTTAGGTAGTAGCGATATCACCACTTTGGTGTTGCCACAACTGAGGTTGTGTTGTCGCCATTTAGGCAGTAGTATGTCACCATTTAGGTGTTGCCACAACTGCGGTTGTGTTGTCGCCATTTCGGCGGTATCCTTTAGGATTTGGGAACGAGCTAGGTTTGCTCGTTTCTTGTCATTGCAGTTCTAATCCATTTTGCCTGTTCAGTGTTTTTCAGAGCTCTTTGGAGCCCGAAGTGGTATATTTCAAGATCCCAGCCTTGACGCATTGGCCCCAGAGCTGGTTCAGCTTCAGCTGTCTTCAAAAGCAGATGCAACCATCTCGAAGTACGCTTCCAGTTGGTGTAAATGGCGTAACTGGGCTAACTCGAAAATCGATGTTCCTGTTCTTCCCGCGCAGCCTGTTCATGTTGCCCTCTACCTTACAGAACTTTTCCAATCAGCCATGGACAAGGGCATCGGCGCTTCCGTCCTCGAAGCCGCTACCTATGCTATAAGATGGAGACACCAAATGGCCGGCTTTCAGCAATGTCCCACAGACCATTCCGTAGTGAAGTCTTGTTTAGAAGGCGCCAAGAGAAGACTTGGCCGTCCGGTACAACCAAAAGAGCCTTTATCTCTGGACCTCGTGGTAAAGATTTGCGATAAATACGTTGGCAGCTCAGTTCTTAGCGACATAAGGTTCTTGGGAGCTCTGTTGATAGGCTACGGTGGTTTCCTACGAGTTGACGAAATCCAAGCCTTGAAGGTTGAAGACATAGCTATTTTCAAAGATCACATGTCAATCACCATTCACAAGCGCAAGAACGACCAATTCCGAGAAGGACACACCATCTTGTTGGCCAGATCAGGCAAGACAACTTGTCCTGTGTCTATAACTGCAAAATTACTTGAGCTACTGTAGGTGTATAGTCCGTCTTATCCTTTAATCAGGCGTATTGTTAAATCCAAATTCAAGGAGCACTTCCATGCCAGCCTTGGTATATCTTCTTCCAGGATCAGGGAAGAGTTTAAATCACATGTTTTAAAAGCCGTTTGTTGTCAACTTGAAGGACTTTAGTATGCACAGCATTAAGTCTGGTGCCGCCTCTAATCCAGGTTGCAGACAGATTAGCGGCGACTTATTAGATAGGCACGCTGGTTGGCGTTGCGCTTCATCGAAGCATAGATATATTAAATATTCAACTAACGATCTTTTAGGAGTGTCTAAGGCACTTGGGATCTGAAAACTGACAATAACAATAATAATATTTTCTTCTTGTCGGGGGAAGTGGTTGTGTCTTGGTCTCGACCCAGATTTCCTTCTTTTTCCCATATGGGGGTTAAGTTTAGAGTAGGTTTTTTCTGGCCTCCCTGGCACTTCCAGAACACTTCAGTTAGTACCGTTATTATATCGTTGTACACATTAATCGTTATACTGTTATCATCTATACATATATAATAAAGTGATGGTGTCGTTCGACTGACCCATATGCAATTTACTCCATGAAATTGGTCTTTGTGTTTCCTTAGTGTTTTTATGTGTAAGTAATTCTGTATAGTGCAGAAATAGGCATACTTTAAGTTTGCCATGAATAGTGCAAATTCCCTGTGTGAAAAAACTCATTTCTGATAGCTGTTAATTGATATCCTATATACTCATTTTATTACTCGTGCCAAGGCCGTAGGCCGCACGAGTTATAAAACCCAACGCGTATTTTTTTTTTTTCAATGTCAGAAAATCGCAAAGTTGTGCAATATCCGGTCACATGCTATCGAGACCCAAATATAAATAGGGGACAGGGTTGAGGATCGGCGAAGGGGGAGGGCAAGGGGAGAAGGTTTGCAACGCCTAGCCCAGATACCGGGGCCTAGTATACATGTATTGGAACCATTTATATACAGAAATGTATCTCTCTTCCAATCGATGTGGGACATTGTCAAATCCAAAACACTACTCATGACCACTAATTCCATAGACAATCGTCACTAAAAATAAAGTCAAAATCAAATCAAATCAGATAGGGCAAATGGGGAGTGTGTCTAGCGAAAGCATAGGGTCTTGTACTACTGAATTGTCTCGCACATGCGCAATGTGTTATATAGGAGTCGTGATTCCCGATCTAAAAAGCGGCTAAATTAAATGTGTTGGCCAAATGAAGGATAAAAAGACGAGGTATAAAGCAACAAGTCAGAGCCCAGGCATCCACCACGGCTTAGAAATTGCACACAAATCCTAACTTCGGCCTTCATCGGTCGCTGTTCAGCGCTCGTCAACAAATCAAAATTCACAAGACAACTCGGTCGAATATTAAAATACAACTCAAAACCTCAAGAAAACTACACAGGGGACTTCAACAACTATTATTCTTTATTTCTAGTATTTTTTAGGGAACGCCTTATAGAAAAATAATGCTTTTGAGAAACAAACAAACTCATACTCAAAACTATAAAATGACCGGTTGAACCAAGCTTTTCGAATCGCTCAAAACCACTCAAAAACACAATTTCTCGCTCAGATTTCTACACCAACGTGTTCTTTAATTTTCAGACTACTGTTGTGAATACATATTTGAGAATCTCATACCCTTTGAAGGCTTTATCAGAGCTCATTCCTGATCCAACCGAACGAAATCCAAAGACGTCACGATCCACTGATTTCTACGTTTGGGCTACCTGTGACCACAGGAAGCCCAATTATACAACTGACACACACGAACATTCAGTGAAAATCCTTATCGTCCAAGAAGATAAGCACACGAATAGCTGGACGTCTATGTGTTCTACTAGAAAGGAAACCACAAGCTTATATTTATGGTATTTTATATTTCGAAGTCTAAATGAAAACTCGACCGACAACAACTATCCGAATCATTGAACTTTACTCGTTGAATACATTTTTATATACCTATTTTTAGACTTTTTATATATAAATGTTCAAATATTTTCACTCTAAGAGCGAAATATAAAACATACCGCATTGATCACGAAAGATAACTGCGACATGTGCTGGTTCCAGGTAGAAAACGGAACTTTTCAAGCAAAAATCAAACTCGTATACAAACTTTGGGCTCTTTCAGTCAGTATATCACTATCCTGAAAAACCTTTGTTATTCAAATCAAGAACTCTTTGTAGAACGAGGCATACAACAATATGAACTATTGTTATTCAAATTTTCAGGAATTCAGGAAGGTGATATACTGAGAAAGCCCCCACACTGACACTTCCACAGGGATCCCAATTCTACTCTGGTCCTTAGCATGTACTGGTTCAATCCGGCACCAGGGCACGAGTGAACCCTGCCGACAGGGTCTAGTTCAAGTTAGAAGCCCTGAATGTTACTCGAATTTTCTTCACCGCAATGTTCTTGTTTAGTACAAGACATTCGTGCAGAGCAAATAGAAACCCCCATGATCCTCCAGGATCGCACCTTTCACACTTACCTTGGTGACTATTTATTCTAAATTTATTTCATTTTTAACATGTAAAGGAACACACCAATGTATGTCCAAAATGTCCAGTCAGCTGCCCAAACAGTTGTGGAGAGACATTACTAAGGGAAGAGGTGATTATATATTGATTAATTCATACTGCTGGTCACTGATAAATAGTATTAGCAACATTAATGATACAGTCAAACGGACACCTATAACCTTCCCGTATTGGGACACCTGAGAATTACCTTTATTCTTTAAATAAAGTTCATTCATTCATTCATTCAGAATTGTAAAGGAGGAGTGGTACAGAGAAATACCACGGCAATTATTTTTAGGGGGTAAGGGGTGGGGGTTTGTACATCACTTTTATTTGATGCTATCTGCTGGAACTTGTTATTTGGTTCTATTCAATGCTAACTTAAATCAGAAATGTATCTTAATACAAAGTTTAAACGAAAACAATTGTGTACAAATAATTGAACAACAACAGTTTTTAATAACAATCACTATCAACAGCATTGATCGTTAGTAATTGATTATAAGATCATTGAACTCAACTTTGATGAAGTGGTGTTTATTTATTTATTTGACTTCGCATAAATATATGAAAACTTTGAGTATAATGCACCTATCAATGTTAAGCCCAAGGGGGGTGACGTGGGATCCCGGGAAGAGATGGGAACTTTGATTTAAAATCGAATACATGTATGAAATAGTCCAACGCAACTATTAAACATGATGCCAAGATGAACATCCTTCACTTTGATATCCAGGAAACCAGGTAGAACAGAATTCTTCATTTGAAACTTTTTCCTTTCTTTCGCCACTGTGTTTCACTGTTTGTTTGCATTTCTCGTCTTTCTTTAATAAAGGCCCATCATAGACCATTATGCTTTGGGCGCTTCGATTCCACTCGCATTTGTCGCAGTTGAAAATTATAATTTTACAATCTTGTTTAATCGAACGAAGTAATTGGCGATCATTCTAGTTTTTGTTTATCTTACTTATTTATTTACTCCAAGACCAATGTAAAACAAAACAAATGCCCGCAAAGCATAATGGTCTATGATGAGAACTACTACCAACATTAATAATAATAATAATAATAATAATAAATAACATTTATATAGCGCACTAAATACTTAGCAATTATTGGACGAGGTTAAGCAAAATATCGTGATTTGTCAGTGGCGAGCAGAATAATTATTTGCCGATGCCGAAGGCAGAGGCAAATAATTATCTGCGATACACTGACAAAATCACGATATTTTGCAAAAACCGAGTTCAATAATTGTTTTATCATTCACGTTATTTTCTCTGGAAAACATCGAGCTGCCATTGTCGAGGATAACGAAAACACTTATTCGTAGGAAGTTATCTGCAGTGACGTAGTCGTCTCTCGACCAATGAAAATCCCGGAGAAAATAATGTGAATGATAAAGCTACTTGTTTGGCATATATGTATGATCCAACACAACTGACATGGTGCCAAGATGATCATCCATCACGAGAGATCCAGGAAAGCACAGACCCGAAAATTCAAACAGGCCACACCTGGGGCAGAGTCTCGGCGTTCAAACCTGGCTACTCATCCTGTCCTGGGGTGAAAAAACGCGATCAAAGTCCCCACCTCGTCCCGGGGTCCCTCCCTCGGGCTTAACATTGATAGGTGCATAATAAATAGTATCTCTAATTTGAAGATAAGTTTACACTCTAATATATATACTATGATTTTATGCTATTTTGCATCAGAAACCAGACACATCTCTCGTGTGTAATTTTTTTTTCAGGTTTCACAGGCTCACCACCCTCTGTTTATTTGTGTATTGGGCTTCCTTTGTCTTATTTGATCGATATATATAGTATATGGCCGTAAATTCACTTCTAGAATCCTGTCCTTTTGATATCTTGAATTTCTAAAAGTGCTTTCAAAATAAAGATGAATATCTACTTGAGTCCTGTATGTGATTTATTTAGCGATTACAACGGATTTTAGCGAGTTTTGGGACAAAGATCAACGAGAGCCGTGTTTGTTTGTGTCTCGTGTAAAGACATTATTGTTCCTCGAAGAGAATTAAGTTACTTGAACCTACTGAATAAAAGCAGTTTACATGGAGCCATTGGAGGTGCTCGAATACTGACACTAACTAGCTAGTCGATCGTCATGGACTGATGGAGCTATTATAAAAGGCCGAACAAACACAATCGATACTCGGCTGGAAAATAATCTCAACAAATCGTCATTGAAAAACTTGAAAACATCTTTATGAACAAACACATGACACTTTGCACGAGAGATGTGTCTTGTTTCTGGTGCAAAATAACATAGAATAGTATAGAGTACAGTGTGTAAGCGTATCCTTCTAGCAAAGCATGAAGCGAAAAGCACATGGAAACTCCATTGGAACCGGCGACGTATTTTCTGCGCTTCATGCAGAATCGATAAAATGTCGAAAACCAGACGAATAAGCCATCGGGTACATCGTCGCGATATCGTGGCTGATTTTCGATCACCTGACTAGTTCCGAACACTATCCGAAGATTAGGATTACTTACTGACGGACTTACTCGATGACATAGTGGATACTCTCTTCTAAGAAGAGGAGTAACCACAAAAATCAATCAAAACAAAATAACAACTGATCTGGTTGATTGTCAGGTAACAAGCCATGAATCAAGTGAATGTCCGCTGACCATTGTACCCTGCAGCTATGAAAGCTTTGGATGTAACTTTAAGGTATTGTATATTTTATTCTTAAGTATATGTAGTTATGATAGTAGAACGCCCTAAGTCGTTGACTATTAATATGAATAACATTAAGGTATTGTATATTATATTCTTAGGTATATGTAGTTATGATAGTAGAACGCCCTAAGTCGTTGACTATTAATATGAATAACATCAAGGTATTGTATATTTTATTCTTAAGTATATGTAGTTATGATAGTAGAATGCCCGGTGTAGTCTTTATGAAGCATATACTATTAATATGAATAACATTAAGGTATTGTATATTTTATTCTTAAGTATATGTAGTTATGATAGTAGAACGCCCTAAGTCGTTGACTATTAATATGAATAACATTAAGGTATTGTATATTTTATTCTTAAGTATATGTAGTTATGATAGTATATATAGAGACAACAGAACACGCCATACAGCTACGTAGATCTTCTTTTATATCAGAGGCCTTTCGGCTTAACAGCCCTCGTCAGTGATACAGTGATATGACTAAGAAAGCGTGGAAGCGAACACCTAGATCTAAATTGGGATCCCTGTGCGTAGTGCACAGGGATCCACTCTATTGAGGCCCTCAGGCTCCCCTGTGCGTAATTTGTTTATCCATGCTGTTTCTTCGTCCAATAAGTTATTAGGTGATGTATGACTTATCACAGTAAATTTGAAACACTTATTAAACTCGGATCCATGTTGGGCGAGATGGCAATGTAACGCTGAAGCTTTGCTATTACGATGACCTGTTATTCTATCACGTAGCATCTGTGTAGTGTTGCCTACATATTGTATATGACAGTAGATGCATGTAGCCAGATACACCACACACCTGGAAGTACAAGTGGCCCTGCACCGTACACTGTATGTACGACCGTCACTGGTGCTGGTAAAGGTGTCAGAGGAGTGGTTAAACCACATGATGCACACCTGTTACTTCCACAAGGGTGGGTACCTAGCCCTTCTCCTGGTACAGATAGTGAGAAATGTTTCCGCTTATACAAAATATCTTTAAGATTAGGAGCTCTCCGTGAGCACAGCATGACTTTGGCTCCTAACGTTTGCCAAGATGGTGACTTGTCTAATATTTTAGACCCTTTCTTAATAAAATCCCCTGTTTCCCTGGAACCCGGACCATAGGTAACTACCCAGGGAACAATGACCTTCTCTTCATTGCTACGAGCATTATAGCCTAATGTACGTGGCATTTGCGCGACCTTAAGAATAAAATATACAATACCTTAATGTTATTCATATTAATAGTCAACGACTTAGGGCGTTCTACTATCATAACTACATATACTTAAGAATAAAATATACAATACCTTAATGTTATTCATATTAATAGTATATGCTTCATAAAGACTACACCGGGCGTTCTACTATCATAACTACATATACTTAAGAATAAAATATACAATACCTTAATGTTATTCATATTAATAGTCAATGACTTACGGCGTTCTACTATCATAACTATTAGTGCTGTGATTTATTCACAGGGTATAAGAATTAGACGCATTGTGTCTGACGATGAGGTGTTTAAATTAAGGCTTGATGATCTTGCCGAAGCTTTTGTTAACAGCGGTTTTAATGTTAGCTTTGTCAAACAGATACTATGTAGTTATGATAGTAGAACGCCCGGTGTAGTCTTTTTGAAGCATAGATGAAGTGAGTCAGATAGGGCGAAGATCGTTCTCTGATTGGACAGGCTTGGCTTTGGGGATAGGTGACACTATTATTATTACTACGAACGAACGAATTGTTATTATTGTTACCACTATAATTTTGATTCCAATTAACCTGGGCACTACTAATTAGCTGTCAGTGTTTATTAGATGCAAAGGAACAAAAGAAAACAAAAGAATGAGTGTCTAATAGTGTGTCATGGTGTAGTTAGTAATGCTCAGGTTTATTGGAATCACTCTGACTAATAATAATGAACAATATAATAGTCAGAGTGCAATCACTAAAACCATGAAACAGTGCTAACTTTAATTAGCACTAAATAGTGCAATGTCTTTTGTTTTCTATTGTTTCATTGGTACTATTTAGTTTGTACTGTTTCACGGTTTTAGTATTTGCACTCTATAACAATAAATAACAATAATAATATTCATTCATAATATACATTCATTGTACCTTTGTTAGTTTGTATCTATTTTATTACTTATGTATTCATTCATAATATACATTCATTGTACCTTTGTTAGTTTGTATCTATTTTATTACTTATGTATTCATTCATAATATCCATTCATTGTACCTTTAATTGTTAGTTTGTATCTATTTTATTACTTATGTATTCATTCATAATAGACATTCATTGTACCTTTGTTAGTTTATATCTATTTTATTACTTATGTATTCATTCATAATATACATTCACTGTACCTTTGTTAGTTTGTATCTATTTTATTACTTATGTATTCATTCATAATATACATTCATTGTACCTTTGTTAGTTTGTAACTATTTCATTACTTATGTATTCATTCATAATATACATTCATTGTACCTTTAATTGTTAGTTTGTATCTATTTTATTACTTATGTATTCATTCATAATATACATTCATTGTATCTTTGTTAGTTTATATCTATTTTATTACTTATGTATTCATTCATAATATACATTCATTGTACCTTTGTTAGTTTGTATCTATTCTATTACTTATGTATTCATTCATAATATACATTCATTGTACCTTTGTTAGTTTGTATCTATTTTATTACTTATGTATTCATTCATAATATACATTCATTGTACCTTTGTTAGTTTGTATCTATTTTATTACTTATGTATTCATTCATAATATACATTCATTGTACCTTTGTTAGTTTGTATCTATTTTATTACTTATGTATTCATTCATAATATACATTCATTGTACCTTTGTTAGTTTGGATCTATTTTATTACTTATGTATTCATTCATAATATACATTCATTGTACCTTTAATTGTTAGTTTGTATCTATTTTATTACTTATGTATTCATTCATAATATACATTCATTGTACCTTTGTTAGTTTGTATCTATTTTATTACTTATGTATTCATTCATAATATCCATTCATTGTACCTTTAATTGTTAGTTTGTATCTATTTTATTACTTATGTATTCATTCATAATAGACATTCATTGTACCTTTGTTAGTTTATATCTATTTTATTACTTATGTATTCATTCATAATATACATTCACTGTACCTTTGTTAGTTTGTATCTATTTTATTACTTATGTATTCATTCATAATATACATTCATTGTACCTTTGTTAGTTTGGATCTATTTTATTACTTATGTATTCATTCATAATATACATTCATTGTACCTTTGTTAGTTTGGATCTATTTTATTACTTATGTATTCATTCATAATATACATTCATTTGTACCTTTAATTGTTAGTTTGTATCTATTTTATTACTTATGTATTCATTCATAATATACATTCATTGTACCTTTAATTGTTAGTTTGTATCTATTTTATTACTTATGTATTCATTCATAATATACATTCATTGTACCTTTGTTAGTTTGTATCTATTTTATTACTTATGTATTCATTCATAATATCCATTCATTGTACCTTTAATTGTTAGTTTGTATCTATTTTATTACTTATGTATTCATTCATAATAGACATTCATTGTACCTTTGTTAGTTTATATCTATTTTATTACTTATGTATTCATTCATAATATACATTCACTGTACCTTTGTTAGTTTGTATCTATTTTATTACTTATGTATTCATTCATAATATACATTCATTGTACCTTTGTTAGTTTGTAACTATTTCATTACTTATGTATTCATTCATAATATACATTCATTGTACCTTTAATTGTTAGTTTGTATCTATTTTATTACTTATGTATTCATTCATAATATACATTCATTGTATCTTTGTTAGTTTATATCTATTTTATTACTTATGTATTCATTCATAATATACATTCATTGTACCTTTGTTAGTTTGGATCTATTTTATTACTTATGTATTCATTCATAATATACATTCATTGTACCTTTGTTAGTTTGTATCTATTTTATTACTTATGTATTCATTCATAATATACATTCATTGTACCTTTGTTAGTTTGTATCTATTCTATTACTTATGTATTCATTCATAATATACATTCATTGTACCTTTGTTAGTTTGTATCTATTTTATTACTTATGTATTCATTCATAATATACATTCATTGTACCTTTGTTAGTTTGTATCTATTTTATTACTTATGTATTCATTCATAATATACATTCATTGTACCTTTGTTAGTTTGTATCTATTTTATTACTTATGTATTCATTCATAATATACATTCATTGTACCTTTGTTAGTTTGGATCTATTTTATTACTTATGTATTCATTCATAATATATACATTCATTGTACCTTTAATTGTTAGTTTGTATCTATTTTATTACTTATGTATTCATTCATAATATACATTCATTGTACCTTTGTTAGTTTGGATCTATTTTATTACTTATGTATTCATTCATAATATACATTCATTGTACCTTTGTTAGTTTGTATCTATTTTATTACTTATGTATTCATTCATAATATACATTCATTGTACCTTTGTTAGTTTGTATCTATTTTATTACTTATGTATTCATTCATAATATACATTCATTGTACCTTTGTTAGTTTGGATCTATTTTATTACTTATGTATTCATTCATAATATACATTCATTGTACCTTTAATTGTTAGTTTGTATCTATTTTATTACTTATGTATTCATTCATAATATACATTCATTGTACCTTTGTTAGTTTGTATCTATTTTATTACTTATGTATTCATTCATAATATACATTCATTGTACCTTTGTTAGTTTGTAACTATTTCATTACTTATGTATTCATTCATAATATACATTCATTGTACCTTTAATTGTTAGTTTGTATCTATTTTATTACTTATGTATTCATTCATAATATACATTCATTGTATCTTTGTTAGTTTATATCTATTTTATTACTTATGTATTCATTCATAATATACATTCATTGTACCTTTGTTAGTTTGGGATCTATTTTATTACTTATGTATTCATTCATAATATACATTCATTGTACCTTTGTTAGTTTGTATCTATTTTATTACTTATGTATTCATTCATAATATACATTCATTGTACCTTTGTTAGTTTGTATCTATTCTATTACTTATGTATTCATTCATAATATACATTCATTGTACCTTTGTTAGTTTGTATCTATTTTATTACTTATGTATTCATTCATAATATACATTCATTGTACCTTTGTTAGTTTGTATCTATTTTATTACTTATGTATTCATTCATAATATACATTCATTGTACCTTTGTTAGTTTGTATCTATTTTATTACTTATGTATTCATTCATAATATACATTCATTGTACCTTTGTTAGTTTGGATCTATTTTATTACTTATGTATTCATTCATAATATACATACATTCATTGTACCTTTAATTGTTAGTTTGTATCTATTTTATTACTTATGTATTCATTCATAATATACATTCATTGTACCTTTGTTAGTTTGGATCTATTTTATTACTTATGTATTCATTCATAATATACATTCATTGTACCTTTGTTAGTTTGTATCTATTTTATTACTTATGTATTCATTCATAATATACATTCATTGTACCTTTGTTAGTTTGTATCTATTTTATTACTTATGTATTCATTCATAATATACATTCATTGTACCTTTGTTAGTTTGGATCTATTTTATTACTTATGTATTCATTCATAATATACATTCATTGTACCTTTAATTGTTAGTTTGTATCTATTTTATTACTTATGTATTCATTCATAATATACATTCATTGTACTTTGTTAGTTTATATCTATTTTATTACTTATGTATTCATTCATAATATACATTCATTGTACCTTTGTTAGTTTGTATCTATTTTATTACTTATGTATTCATTCATAATATACATTCATTGTACCTTTGTTAGTTTGTATCTATTTTATTACTTATGTATTCATTCATAATATACATTCATTGTACCTTTGTTAGTTTGTATCTATTCTATTACTTATGTATTCATTCATAATAGACATTCATTGTACCTTTGTTAGTTTGTATCTATTTTATTACTTATGTATTCATTCATAATATACATTCATTGTACCTTTGTTAGTTTGTATCTATTCTATTACTTATGTATTCATTCATAATATACATTCATTGTACCTTTGTTAGTTTGTATCTATTTTATTACTTATGTATTCATTCATAATATACATTCATTGTACCTTTGTTAGTTTGTATCTATTTTATTACTTATGTATTCATTCATAATATACATTCATTGTACCTTTGTTAGTTTGTATCTATTTTATTACTTATGTATTCATTCATAATATACATTCATTGTACCTTTGTTAGTTTGGATCTATTTTATTACTTATGTATTCATTCATAACATACATTCATTGTACCTTTGTTAGTTTGGATCTATTTTATTACTTATGTATTTTTATTGATAGTTTTTATTTCATTGATTCAAGGGAAAAAGACAAGATTTGAATGACCACGTTATGAACAGCATGAGTCAACATCTGACCATCACCACTCAACAACTTTTGTCACATAAAACGCAAATGGACAACATGGAAACACGAATTCGAAATCAACTAGTAATAATAATAATAATAGTAATAATAATAATAGTAATAATAATAATAACACTAATAATAATAACGAATCAACATCTGACCACTCAAATGGACAACATGGAAACACGAATTCGAAATCAATTCGAAACGCGAATTGGAAATCAACCAGTAATGATGACCAAAGACGATCAATCGCATTTTAGTTTCATCTGGAAGGTAGAAGACTTTAGCCAACAACTACAGAACGCAAAGCAGGAAGACCGTGATATCACATTGTTCAGTGAGCCAATTTATACACACAAGTATGGTTACAAACTAAAACTACGGTTACATCCTAATGGCTATTGTAATGGCAAGGGCACCCATGTATCAGTATACCTGTCTGTCATGCGCGGTGAATACGATGCAATATTAACCTGGCCTTTTGATTGGAAGGTCAAGTTAATCATCCTTGATCAAAAACCAGACAACTCACTGCGGAAAAACATTGAAATGGGATTCACTCCTGATCGACTGTAACAATTTTGATATTTTTAAAAGACCAACAACAGATCAAAACACTGGATTGGGATTTCCTACTTTCGTGTCTCATAAAACCTTAGCAACAGAAAACTACGTTGTTGATGGTACACTTTTCCTGCTGCTGGAGTTAGAGCTCAGGCCCTGCTTCCTGAAAGGCCGATTAACTTTAACCCAGGATTAGTGCTAACCCAGGGTTAACTCAGCTAACCCAGGATTAGCTAATCCTCGGTTAAATAGCTGTTCCTGAAAGCACGATTAACTAATCCAAGATTAACCTAGATAAACGTGGATTAAACTGGTTAAACCAGTTTTTACACTTGATAATTTCAAATTTGCTCACGCACACGCGCTGTTTTTACGGGCACAGGAAGCCCAAGCTCAGCATTTGTGGTGTATATTTTGAATATTTTGAATTTTTTTTATAGGTTAATTTGCTTGGCTGCATAAACATACATTTGGTGTACTTGTTCCCTTTTTGGGGTTTTAACGTCCATATGACATGAATTTGGGGTATTTTTATAATTTTTTGATCCTTGAACTACGAACAAACGTCAAAATCGACGCCCCAAAAACACTCAAATAGATTCCAAATTGTCAAGAAAACCACTCAGAAAGCTTCAATAACTATCACTCTTTTAATTTTGAATACGTTTTTAGAAGTTTTCCCATGAAAATATCTCAAACGGAATGGATATTCGAACTCGATTAAAATTGTTTTTTTGAGCCGCCATTTTGTTTTGGTTTTGTCAACTTTAATCGGGGATTACGACTTTAATCCTCCTCGCTAGGTGGATTAGATTTAACCCTAGGTTTAATCCTTAGTTAGCGCTAATCGGCCTTTGAGGAACAGAAACTAACCGAGGGTTAAAGATAACCCTAGGTTTAATCCTGGATTAGCGCTAATCGGGCTTTCAGGAACCGGGCCCAGGCCGGTATGTTAAGGCCTGGGTATTTTTCTCTTCCAAAATGGCCGCCACAAATCAATAGGGGGTGGTCTATATTCTCATCTTTGCAAACTATTGTTTTGATATTTTGGCAGATGTGATGAGGTCGCAAGGCTGACACTTTCTGATAACAGTTTCCATGGAAACATGTAATCTGACCTTTGAACCCTTATTGTAAGAACATTTGATAAAGGCTCTGGGAGATAGGTAGACTCTTTAAACATTGCGGGTATCTTTACGTAATTATATCAGAGTTAGTGTATACTTTATCGATCCAACTGGAATGGGTGGAACTTTTAAGGGAAAGGCTAATTAAGGTAAATGTGAAATTTGATATCCTGAATTTTCTAAGAAATTAACTTACTTTTCCAAGATATCTAGTTGGACTGAAAAACTACATGACAACATGCTTTACTTCCACACATTTACTCTCTGACATTTGTTCGCTTTACTGCTCTCCCGAAGCATTACATCATATTTTCTTGCAATTGAGGTCAAATGTCACAGGACGTGTCACCATGGCAACAGTATAAGCCAAAATGTAGAATAGGAAAGTTCATATTAGATGTAGTGAACTCGATGCTATTGGGTACAACCAACCAAAGTTATACTACTGTTCACCTTGAAAGGGTGTGGTCAGCTTTGACCCAGGCCTTAATATACCTGAGGGCCGGCAGCCCAATGCCTTGCACAATCAGCCCAATGCCAGTGCGGGCTTCACGTGCTTATTGTTTTGATGTTCTGACAGTAGTTTTTCAGATGTAATAGGGATTAAAATTTTAAACATATCGTTAAATAATCCTCAGATCGCGCTGAAACTTTGCAAGATTATAAAGCAAGACACAGTAAACAACACCTGGAAAACCAGATATTTTCAATATAGAACTACGGACTATTCAAACTACTGTCAGAACGTCTAAACAATAAGCACAGGAAGCCCAAATCGTCAAAAGAATCTCGATTGGGCTGCCTGTGGATAGAGAAGCCTTACTCTACTGAACTAACAGACAAGATGGAAACACGAAGTCAAATGAAAGCAAACAAAAATGTTGAACAATAATCTAAGCATATTTCATGTATTAATTTAGACCATTAGCACAATGTAAACTTCAATATACAATATCTTAAGATTTAAAGGAACCGTTTCCATGGAAACCATTACATAGAGAATTCCGTACTACGTAGTTTCACTTGAAGATGGAGTTAATTATCGGTTGAGCGGTTTCCATGGTAACAATGTAAAATTTTGTTAATTTACTGATTAAGGAACAAACACCACAAATGCAATAAAATGAAAGCCCACAGGAATATGTCCCATTTCAATTCAATTCATTTTATTCACAATAAATATTTACAAAATAATAAGATCTTATTATCCCATGTGTAGGATGTATTGAAGAAATAGCAAACGAGCGCGCGTGCTATGTGCAGATCTGATTGCACGCGGGGACTGATCAGAACACGAGAGAAGTGTTGAGAAGCACGAAGCGTAACGGAGTGCTTCTCAACACTTCTCGAGTGTTCTGATCAGTCCCCAAGTGCTATAAATCTTCACATAGCACAGCGGGCAAGTTTTCTATCATAAAATTTATTTTATAAAATACAATATGAATTTAAGGCAAGTTTTCAATTTTGTTCGTTACAAAAATGTTTGAATATCTGCGCGCGCGTGCTGTGTGCTCTCATGCATAAAGCACGCGGAATACGCAACCTCTGGCCAATCAGAGCGCGCGTTATATCATAGTCATTTTATATATTTTAGGCAGGCTCTCTGATGGTTCTCTTGGGTCGCTGTCTTGCACGCGTTATATCATAGTTATATTTAGGCAGGCTCTCTCTCTCTCAGAATTCGAACTACTACCCGAATCTCGGTAGTGTCACGTCATCAGTATGGAATTTATTCATAACGTGACTTGATTAACCAATCAGAACTACTACCCGAATCTCGGTAGTGACACGTCATCAGTATGGAATGTTTCGGCTCGAATCTCAGACGTCTCTCTCGGGTGAACTAAAATTTGAACCCGATGAGAGACGGATGTTTTCTCAGGCTATAATGCAGGCTACTGAACTTACAAAACAAGACACAATGAGCGTACATTCGGGCATTATGACAAGGACAATGTCAGTTGCGTGACGAGGGACCTGACAATGACTGACAGTTGCGTGACGAGGGAGACTATGTTTAATTTAAAATACGTACTGCAGACGTACCTCGACGATTCGGAGATCTTTATCGATGCTCACCGACACAAATAGTCTCCCTCGTCACGCAACTGTCGTTGTCATAATGTCCGACTATGCGCTCATTGAGCGTCTTCTTCTGTTATAGATCCCTAAAATCTAAGGACGTTTTGATTTCGATTGCATTTTTGCCGTTCACTGACCTGTTTTGAGCGTGGAAATTCTGCTTTAAATAGCGCTACGCGGTTGCTACGCGTTCTAAAATTATAAGGTCGCGTAATAGATGTATGACTCAGACAAGGACCATACAACGAAACTGTAATCGTACTGAAAAGAACACGGAGAAACCTCCATTTTATCATGCAAACACTGTTTATTTTCAAAACAATTGTTAGTAAAAAAAAACTAACAAAATCGGACTGAAGGATATGAAAAATTTGGTTTGTTTGTCTAAGTTAAAACTACTTTTGTACGATCCCGATTTTCGTACATTGACCTTGCTCGCCTTTGCTTTGATGTAGTTTTGAAGTACAATTTTTACGATTCCTTTTCATTCTGAATTTTTCAAACGTGGACTAAAATAAACATCCATCATGAGTAGTTACTGAAAATAACTCGACTGGCTCGACTGTTTGCATGTACATATAGCTTTCTGTCAATAGATGTAGTTACATCGCTGGTCGTGAGTTTAATTATAAATACTCAACTGAGGACATAGCTGTACACGTACTATTATAATTAGCAACAAACACGACATAACGAGGTCATGATAGTTTTTGAGTTCATTTCATTTGCTTTTCAGTTCATTTTTTGATGAATTCGAGTTGGTGGAACGACGTCGTAGAACAGCCCTTTCACACTGGGGAAAAAAAGACACGAAATGGGCGAAACAATTTTTCGATATACAGTTTTAATCCAATCAAACTGAAACTTGGCAAAATGATAGTACTTGACATGACAGCTGGTTCTATGGTTTTGTTTTTTTATTTGCATGATTTTGTTACTAAAAATAGCACAAAATGGCGGCAATTTCAAATTTCAAAAAATCATATCTTTGGATTGAATAACGATATCTGAGATATTGTTTGAGTTATATCTCTAATTTAAGATGTTTTTTTTCGAATGTAGTGATCAAATTAGTGTATATCTGAATTTCAAAATTTGTTGGCATTTTCTTGACGTCTTTTTCCCGCCTAAGTCATGCAAATCAAAAAATCAAAAACTATAGAATCAGCTGTCATGTCATGTACTATCATGTTGCCAAGTTTCAGTTTGATTGGATTAAAACTGTATGTCGAAAAATTGTTTCGCCCATGTCGGATCTTTTTTTTCCAACCGTGTTTCGAAAACGCTCGAGGAAGATTTAGAGTATGCGTATCTGGTATGTAGTACTTATGCGTTTGCGTTTGGATGGCTTACGTCATTTCTCTCACTACACAAGATGACTTCTTCTCTCTCGATCCAGCACGAGCTTCTAGTCCTTCTACCACTTCTAGTCGTCGAACGATGAACTAGAATCCTGACCTTTTAATAGCTTGAAGATCTACAGCTGCTTTCAAAACTAAGATTCAAATCTACTTGAGTCCTGTGTGTCGTTTGTTTTCCCTTATCTGCTGAGTAATCTTGAAACTCGATACGATCAAATACTTCGCATTCTATCTTCATTCTGTGGCCAAACAAAAAAATAAAAAATAAAAATAAAAATAATATCAAGATGCTCAATGAGCGCATACTCGGACATTATGACAAGTAGATCTCTATCTTTGCTCACCAACACACACCATTGGTAGAACAAGCCACAGCCATCTCAAATTTGACACACGAAGAGAAGAGACGATAGAGTCATTCTTCCGTGACAATCTCCGATACTTGACCCTGTTTTTTGATCAAACGTCCAATGCATGTTATGACAATGACAGTTGCGTGACGAGGGAGACTATTTGTCGGTGATCATAGATAAAGATATCGAATCAGTACGTACTCGGTACGTCTTGAGGTTGCATAGGTCAGATGGTTCTGATAACGCCCTTCAAGGCGCGTTTGTTTTTGTTAAATATTGTTAAGCTTACAAAGGCTTCAATAGCACTATTTTCAGTCAATCATGCTTCTTCATTTCTCTTCTGCATATTAAACACAACTGCTTCTCTCTCGATACACCACGAGCTTCTACACAGCACTTCTGGTCGGTAGCTAGTCGTGGAACAATGAGTTAGCACTTCTATTAACAATGACCCAAGAGCGAACAATACTTCGGATTTAGTTTGATAAACGCTCGGAAACTATTGACATTTGACCCATTTGAGCATAGAATTACATCATTAGGCGTTCGGATATCATCGTCCCCGTTTTCAGCCAATCGAAACCCTGAAACAGATATTCCTGATCGATACGATCACATTCTTCGCATTCTTTTTTCATTCTGTGGCCAAACAAAAAAATGTAATACAAAATAAATAAAAAGAAAGCGCATTTTCTAACTCGGTCACTTCCTCCGGAAGTGTCCAGGCAATAATAAGAAGGCCCATTTTATAACTCGGGCTTCCTTCGGAAGGGCCCGAGTAATAATACGAACTGGGATTCCTGTGGCTACTAGTTCCAATCCCCAGATCGACTTTCGCTTGGCGTCGATCAGAACCGAAAGCAGGAAGTACATTTTTCCACGATATCTGTTCGTAACATGGCTGGAAATGCAGCAACGCCGTCTCAATACGACTATGAGTTCGTTGTAAAGGTACCTGACGAGTACATTTGTACTATTTGTCATCTCACGATGAAAAAACCTGTACAGACCAAGTGTGGACATCGATTCTGCAAAGCCTGTTTGGACGAATACAACAAAAGGTCAGACTATTAGCTCACCGTTGTTAAGAGCTGCTTTAATCGTACAACATAACGACACAAACATTCACAGGAATTTTTTTTCCTAAATATTTATTAGCTTTACTATGTATGTTTCGTCTCCTAGACACATCACAATACTCTTCTCAGCGGGTATTTTACTGAAAATACTAACTTCTCAAACAAACATATCATTCCTTGATCATTATTGTTTTATGTCCAAAAAGTAACTGATTAACTGTCATCAACTTGGATATCGGAATCTGCCCTGCAGTATTTGGACATTCCTTCGTAGCTAATTGGCATCTGTGAGCCATAAAGTTCGTAAATTTTCAGGCCCATTTCCCGAGTTATCGTGTTTTCTTATCATGCCATAGTTATATACGCTCGATGACTCTTCGATATTTTGGACGAAAATCACGACAAACAAGCAAGATTTTAACGTGCTCCCTCTCGCGAACCCAAAATAAATTGATGCATGTCACGCTAAAGAGAGTGTTGTGTGACATTTCCTAGAAATTGCATTATGTTTGAAACATTAATTGTGACGTAATTATAATTTGAGTTGTAAATTTAGCAACAGTGTAACGTACCGGGTTTGCAAGGCATGATGGTTAAAAACCTGATAATGTCCATTTCTTCGCATGAAAAAGAAGGCCGCAACTGATTTCTTCGTTGCGTTTTCCTTTTAGTCATAATTTCGACACATAAAAATAATATTTGAGTCACGAAATGTTACCGAGGTGGCAAGATCACTTGTAGACGATTCACGAATCATTAACGAGTTTAGTAAACAAACTAAAACTAATAATTTCTTATGTTTCAACAGAAATCTTGAATGTCCAGTCGATTGTCGAATGTCGAATGTCCAGACCTATTGGTCGAAAGCCAGTAAGTTTATAGTCATATAGTTTGTAGCAAGAAACGTACCCTAATGGTCTCTATATTGGTTTGTGGTTAATAGTAATTGTTTCAAAAGACCGCAAGCTTGTTCTCAAAAATCCAAGTGTTAACGACATGCCACTACATACATGTGTATACCGTAATTTCTGTATCCGTAATTTCTGTATTTAGTGCCGGGTCGGCTCTTCTCTATTAACGCCCTCCATGAGAAGATAAGTGCCACTCTCTGCAAGAAGCAACTCTAACAACATATAGAACATGCATACATGCATGTGTATACCGTAATTGCTGTGTTTAGTGCTGGCCGGGGTCGCCTCTTCTCTATTAACGTCCTCCATGAGAAGATAAGTGCCATTCTCTGCAAGAAGCAACTCCAACAACATGTTAAGGCAAACAGCGAGCGGCGCCTAACAATTCACAAACTTCTTACCATTATGGTTGTCACCACGTACCAAAACATTCTAATTCACGTCTTGCTTGTAAATAGCCTGCGCTCGCATCCAAACTGAACCACGGTATAGTCCGTCTGCGAATCAGTGCAAGAATCCTTGTTCTGGACCCCCAGCATAGTAGCACGATTATATATAATAGTTTCTGATTGACTATCGCCAATTCTCATTCTTAAGCGTGTCCTGATTGGCTGTGGTACTCGCGCTATGTTTATTTTCAAAATGGCGTCCACCTTTACTTTTAGCGAGGATACGTATGGACAGGTTTCGTATGACCACGGTACACGGCACTGTCAAGGCACGGCACGGATTCATTCATTTTTCACAGTCATACGAAATCAGCTCTAATACGGACACCGCCTGTTAATGAAAATTCCCCGGTTCATTACAACTTTAATATAATTATATAAACAGATACAGTGGAACCCCGCTCTACGGACACTCGATTATTATAGACACCCGCTTATTATGGACACCCACTTATTATGGACACCGCTTATTATGGACACCCACTTATTATGGACACCCACTTATTATGGACACCCACTTATTATGAACACCCACTTATTATGGACACCGCTTATTATGGACACCCACTTATTATGGACACCCACTTATCATGGACACCCACTTATTATGGACACCCACTTATTATGGACACCCGCTTATTATGGACACCCGCTTATTATGAACATCCGCTTATTATGGACACCCACTTATTATGTACACCCACTTATTATGGACACCCGCTTATTATGAACATCCGCTTATTATGGACACCCACTTATTATGTACACCCACTTATTATGGACACGCGCTTATTATGGACACCCACTTATTATGGTCGACACCGCTTATTATGGACACCCACTTATTATGGACACCTGCTTATTATGGAAACCCACTTATTATGTACACCTTCTTATTATGGACATCCGCTTATTATGGACACCCGCTTATTATGGACACCCACTTATTATGGACACCCGCTTATTATGGACACCCACTTTTTATGGACACCCGCTTATTATGGACATCCGCTTATTATGGACAGTTTTGTTTGTCCTGACGAAAAGCCCACATATGTATGAAAGCCCGCTAAAATACGGACACCTGGATAATACGGACACTTTTGCATGTCCTTTACCATGAGGTTGCCGGAACCCTTGACAACCAATCTGAATGTGGATCTCCTGGCCACATTCGTCAAATATTTTCTATGTAAATTAGATTATCTCAGCAGTTAACCGGTGTGATCAGGAATTCGTCAGTCATCGCTCTTTAGAAACTTTGAGTATCAGTCATCATGTACGCTATAATCCCGCTGTGTGGATTAATGGCATTATATTAGGTTTATTTATAGCTAAATCTTGTTTATCAACCTTATTTAAAATAGTGAAAAACTATTAAAATCAAGTCGATAAACTGTACAAAAGTTAGTGCGTTTGTACGGCAATTCACGGACAATGTCCGAACTTTTTGGTCAGGAAAAGCGACGGAATTACCAAGAACAGAGGCATGTTTATAGGCGGGTATTTTCCGATCCCGATTCATCAAAACAAATTATTGATTAATTGTACGTTGAGGAAATTGTATTTGCGTTGAAGCGCTTTCCTGATATCCCGTAGGAATTCACGTATCATACTGCATTTAAACATTTAGCTTTACGCATATCAGTGTAAACTCCCTAATAACTAAATCATCTGCACACTGGGTTTGTCTTTATAAATCGGTCTCCAGTGTACTCCGATGAAGCATCTGTACACTGGGTTTGGCTATGTCCTATCTCTACTATTATAAATACCTCCAGTGTACTCCGATGAAGCATCTGGACACTGATATTGCCTATACCCTATCTCTACTATTATAAATACCTCCAGTGTACTCCGATGAAGCATCTGGACACTGGGTTTGGCTACATCCTATCTCTACATTATAAATACCTCCAGTGTACTTCGATCAAGCATCTGGACACTGAGATTGCCTATATCCTATCTCTACATTATAAACTGACCTCCAGTGTACTCCGATGAAGCATCTGGATACTGGGTTCAGTGGCTATATCAGCTACACTTTGTATCTGTATTATTATAAAATTGTTCAAGCCTTCGACTAGAGAGCTAAAACCCTTCTCCAATTCTTCAGCTTCATGGCTGGTCGTGTTTCCTTTTAAAGTGGCAAGTAGAACGCCAAAACCACTAGCAACCACAACCCATATTTTCTTTTGCATAACCACCACGCAGTCGCTTGGTCCCGATTGTCAGAAATGCTTTTGGTGCAGGCGAACCATGCCGACATCAGAGAGCTCTTCGATGGATATTTCTTTGAAATGATTGTGGAATACTGGCAGTCGCTGGATAAATCGCTTTGGTCGGCAACCACAAATCAAACAATTTAAAGCATACCAGGAGAACTTATCTTTTGCCAGTTGATCGGAAAAGATTCCATAGAATGACTCAATTGTCTATCTACTCGCCATTGCAGATCAGTGTGCATTGTAACAAACATTTCAATCGAGAACAGCCCCAAATAAGAACCAATGAGGAATAAGTAATATTACAAATGTCAACAGTCTCAAGCGATAATTACTGTTTCCAGTGATAGCTAATGAGATTATCTCCGGGATTAATTTAGCGAAAGGCCATCTTAGCAACCAGGTACTTACAGTCAAAAATCATTCCGGCTCCTCATGGTCCCTACTAACGAGGTGCCACTGTATAGTAATTAGGAAATTAAAAGTCAATACGCAGGACGCAGATAACGAGACCACACATCAACAACTACAACACTACATTTCACTAACTAACGACACTTATTTGGTTTTCTAAGTTATTTGAAGACATAGCCACGAAACGTACCATTTTGCTGCTTAATATCAAATGTCCAAACGATGGCTGCACTTGGGAGGGAGAACTGGGCAATCTTCAGGTACTATAACAATATGAGTAGAATTATTGTAGAATTGAATACATGCATAAATTCACGCGCTCTGATTGGTCGGCCAACCAGTGATTATTCACCGAAATTCACAGTGAAGTTTAGAAAACGAGAGGCCGTGTTGTATCGGTGGATACAATAGAGCCTGCGTTACTTTCGGCCAGCGGCGAAGAACGTAGGCTCTGGCATAATCCATTTTTGAGACAATTTGATTGGCTATTCCATTTTTTAGAAACTACGCACGCGCAAGATTCCGGAAATGAAATATATCCAATGAAAATTGAGTTGTCAAAACAGCCCGGTGTCCCAACTTCCGTTCAAAACAAAAATTAACATTTTTCAACGGTTTCATTGACATGTTATTTAAAAAAATCTTGTATTCGTGTTTCAACACATGTCGCCTCTGCAATAAATATCTAAGCTCAGAGAAACATCCAGTTTATCTAAGCGTTATATGTATCTCGAAGTGTCTTGAAAAGTTTTCAAGCGAAGTACTGAAACCTGAATCGATAATTTGAATCGACAAAAAACAACTGCCGTGCTAACTTGCGCGTGCGCTCTAAAACCGGAAGAACAAGAAATCCTGTTCCCAAAAATGGATTATGCCAGAGCCTACGTTCTTCGCCGCTGTCCGAAAGTAACGCAGGCTCTGGGGACGAGATTGCGGTGGATATAGATACGAGGCGAGGCCGAGTATCTATATACCCGATACAACACGGCATCGAGTTTCCTAAACGACTTCTAAAACCCAACATTCATTTAAACTGATATTTAATAATTTCCGATGGAAAAGGTTAAAGAAAATCACAAATTTGTAGGTAAGAGATGTCTGTGACACTGCGATCATGCGCACTGAACACCACAATTCGTCCCACATTTGAAAGAGGTATTGTAGGTGTCAGAAGGAACCTAGTAATATTACATTCCAAAATTGCCTATGTGAAGGTCAGTGATGCGATACTAAAACTGAGACCTTTGCATAAAGGCCTGTGTTTCAGGTAGTCAGTTCTAGAACTGATTAATGAAACACTGATGAGTGTTACTCATGTTATAATTATAACTAAAAGTGATAGAACACTCATTTTTTATTAATCAGTTCTATAACTAAAACCTGGCAGGTCTGTATGGGGCTATAAAGGTCCATGCACCTGACCAAATGGTCAGCTCCCATTGGCCTAATAGGTCATGAATTATTAATGATTTTAGAAGTAGTGTTATTGGTGAGACATTGACATGTTTAACTAATACAATGTGATCATTTATTATTCACCAGGACCACCAGAAACATTGCGAGTACCAAATAGTAGACTGTGACAATAAGTTGTGTAAAGTTAAGAAGCCCCGTCATCCTATGGTGATACACGTACAGCAAGAATGTCAGTACAGGATGGTCCAATGTCCTCACTGCAAGAATATGTACACATTTTTTGTCTTGGAGGTAATTATAACGGTGACCAATGCTGATGGATCATGTGTGATAACTTTATATTGAAAGGCTGAAGCTCAAGAAAGAGGCATGTACTTTAAGTTTGCCATGAATACTGAGTGCAAATTCCCTCTGTGAAAAACTCATTTCTGATACATGTAGCTGTTAATTTATATCCTATATACTCATTTTATTCAAGTTAGAAGCACTGAAAGTTACTCGAATTTGCTTCACCGCAATGTTCTTGTTTAGTACAAGACCTTCGTGAAGAGCAAATAGAAACTCCCATGATCCTTCAGGATCGCACCTTTCACACTTAGCGGGTGACTATTTATTTTAAATTTATTTTATTTTATTTTTAACATGTAAAGGAACACACCAATGTATGTCCAAAATGTCCAGTCAGCTGCCCAAACAGTTGTGGAGAGACATTACCAAGGGAAGAGGTGATTATATATTGATTAATTCATACTGCTGGTCACTGATAACTACCTTTATTAGCAACATTAATAATACAATCAAACAAAGTAACAACTGATCTGGTTGATTGTCAGGTAACAAGCCATAAATCAAGCGAATGTCCGCTGACCATTGTACCCTGCAGCTATGAAAGCTTTGGATGTAACTTTAAGGTATTGTATATTTTATTCTTAAGTATATGTAGTTATGACAGTAGAACGCCCTAAGTCGTTGACTATTAATATGAATAACATTAAGGTATTGTATATTATATTCTTAAGTATATGTAGTTATGATAGTAGAACGCCCGGTGTAGTCTTTATGAAGCATAGAGAGACATGAAGTGTGTCAGATAGGGCGAAGATCGTTCTCTGATTGGACCGGCTTGGCTTTGGGGATAGGTGAAACTATTATATAAATACGAACGAACGAATTGTTATTATTGTTACCGCTATTATTTTGATTCCAATTAACCTGGGCACTACTAATTAGCTGTCAGTGTTTATTAGATGCAAAGGAACAAAAGAAAACAAAAGAGTGAGTGTCTAATTAGGGGTGTCATGGTGTAGTTAGTAATGCCCAGGTTCTATATTGGAATCACTCTAATAATAATTAACAAAATAATAGTCAGAGTGCAAACACTAAAACCTTGAAACAGTGCTAACTCTAATTAGCACTAAATAGTGCAATGTCTTTTGTTTTCTATTGTTTCATTGGTGCTATTTAGCACTAAATAGTTTGTACTGTTTCACGGTTTTAGTGTTTGCACTCTATAACAATAAATAACAATAATAATATTCATTCATAATATACATTCATTGTGCCTTTGTTAGTTTGTATCTATTGTATTACTTATGTATTCATTCATAATATACATTCATTGTGCCTTTGTTAGTTTGTATCTATTTTATTACTTATGTATTCATTCATAATATACATTCATTGTACCTTTGTTAGTTTGTATCTATTTTATTACTTATGTATTTTTTAGATAGTTTTTATTTCATTGATTCAAGGGAAAAAGACGAGATTTGAATGACCACGTTATGAACAGCACGAGTCAACATCTGACCATCACCACTCAACAACTTTTGTCACTTAATACGCAAATGGACAACATGGAAACACGAATTCGAAATCAATTCGAAACACGAATTCAAAACGAACAAGTAATAGTACTACATTCTCATTGTTAGAATTACCCACTCATTGTCTAGACAGTACTACATTCTCATTGTTAGAATTACCCACTCATTGTCTAGACAGTACTACATTCTCATTGTTAGAATTACCCACTCATTGTCTAGACAGTACTACATTCTCATTGTTAGAATTACCCACTCATTGTCTAGACAGTACTACATTCTCATTGTTAGAATTACCCCCACTCATTGTCTAGACAGTACTACATTCTCATTGTTAGAATTACCCACTCATTGTCTAGACAGTACTACATTCGCAGTGTTAGAATGGGGAGTTTGCAGGTGTGACATTTTGTTGCGTGACATTTTAAATTTTAATCCAACAAAAACAAAAATATAATATCTGACAATAGCATACCAAAATTAGCAAAAATTGAAATTTTGAAGTAATTTCGATGAATAGAGCGAAAGTTATGAGCGACCGAAGTTGGTATTTTTCTTAAGAAACGTACGGTGGTGGGCAAGCTGTTTTATTAAGAGCGCGCGCACGGGGAAATACGGGTCATATGATAATTGACTTTATGATTCACAATTTAACATACAAAGAATAATGATTGTTCAACGCAGGCTACAAGTTTTTCAGTTTAGGCTGTTATTCTGTTGATAGCGTGAAAGGTCAGAAGGTCGCTCATTTCGTCAAGTGTGTTGTTTCCGGGACGCTCTAAAAATGAGGATTTTAATTTTCCCCCTAATTTTTTTTTCAGCCAAATGCTAGTTGAAGGAATGGTGTATCCGAAAAATATAGTCTTGATAACCAAAGCGATGTACCAGTGTGGGTTTTTAGCTTCGGAATATCGACCAAATTGTGCCGTGAGACTTTATGTACGCGAGACATAAATGTGAAAAATCTGTCAAAAAATTAAGTTTCGAGTTACAGTTAATTCTAACATCGGTATCCTGCTGAGAAAAGATGGTGCTATCGTACTATTGTTAATTGTTTTTGCAGATGAGCTAAAATTTCTCTGTGCTCGCTCCCGAAAATTCGCGATTTTGGTGTCTATTTTGACCGCTCCTGAGCGATAAATATAAAAAATCGTGCCAAAAATTAAATAAAAATCCAAACGACCTAAAATGTACATATTTGGAAACAGTAACCAAAAGCCTTTATTGTGGAAATTCGGATTTTTCTATACTTCCAATCTATACGTGATAGTTACGGAAACCCTCTCTTATGTATATTCATTAGTTTGTATCTATTTATTACTTATGTATTTTTATTGATAGTTTTTATTTCATTGATTCAAGGGAGAAAGACGAGATTTGAATGACCACGTTATGAACAGCACTCAACAACTTGTGTCACTTAAAACGCAAATGGAGAACATGGAAACACGAATTCGAAATCAACCAGTAATAATAATAATAATAGTAATAATAATAATAACAGTAATAATAATAACGAATCAACATCTGACCAATCAAATGGACAATATGGACACACGAATTCGAAATCAAATGGACAACACGGAAACACGAATTCGAAAGCAATTCGAAACACGAATTCGAAATCAAATGGACAACTTGGAAACACGAATTCGAAATCAAATGGACAACATGGAAACACGAATTCGAAATCAATTCGAAATCAAATGGACAACATGGAAACACGAATTCGAAATCAATTCGAAACACGAATTCGAAATCAAATGGACAACATGGAAACACGAATTCGAAATCAACCAGTAATGATGACCAAAGACGATCCATCGCATTTTAGTTTCATCTGGAAGGTAGAAGACTTTAGCCAACAACTACAGAACGCAAAACAGGAAGACCGTAATATCGAATTGTACAGTGAGCCAGTTAATACCCACAAGTACGGTTACAAACTGAAACTAGAGTTAGATCCTAATGGCGATGGTAAAGGCAAGGGTACCCATGTATCAGTACTCCTGTTTGTCATGCGCAGTGAATACGATGCAATATTAACCTGGCCTTTTGATTGGAAGGTCAAGTTCATCCTCCTTGATCAGAAACCAGACAACTCACTGCGGAAAAACATTGAAATGGGATTCACTCCTGACAGTACCGATAGTGACAAATTGGAGTGTTATAAAAGACCAACAACAGATCAAAACACTGGATTGGGATATACTTTCGTGTCTCATGAAACCTTAGCAACAGAAAACTACGTTGTTGATGGTACACTTTTCCTGCAGCTGCAGTTAGAGAAGCCTTAGTCTACAGAACTAACAGACAACATGGAAACACGAAGGCAAATGAAAGCAAACAAAAATGTTGAACAATAATCTAAGCATATTTCATGTATTAATTTAGACCATTAGCACAAGGTAAACTTCAATATACAATATCTTAAGATTTAAAGGAACCGTTTCCATGGAAACCATTACATAGAGAATTCCGCACTACGTAGTTTCTTGAAGATGGAGTTCATTATCGGTTGAGCGGTTTCCATGGTAACAATGTAAAATTTTGGTAATTACTCGTGCCCAGGCCGTAGGCCGCACGAGTTATAAAACCCAACGCGTATTTTATTATTATTATTTTTTTTCAATGTCAGAAAATCGCAAAGTTGTGCAATATCCGGTCACATGCTATCGAGACCCAAATATAAATAGGGGACAGGGTTGAGGATCAGCGAAGGGGGAGGGCAAGGGGAGAAGGTTTGCAACGCCTAGCCCAGGTACCGAAGCCTAGTCTATATACGAAATGTATCTCTCTTCCAATCGATGTGGGACATTGTCAAATCCAAAACACTACTCATGACCACTAATTCCATAGACTAAAAATAAAGTCAAAATCAAATCAAATCAGATTATAGGGCAAATGGGGTGTGTGTCTAGCGAAAGCATGGGGTCTTGTACTACTGAATTGTCTCGCACATGCGCAATGTGTTATATAGGAGTCGTGATTCCCGATCTAAAAAGCGGCTAAATTAAATGTGTTGGCCAAATGAAGGATAAAAAGACGAGGTATAAAGCAACAAGTCAGAGCCCAGGCATCCACCACGGCTTAGAAATTGCACACAAATCCTAACTTCGGCCTTCATCGGTCGCTGTTCAGCGCTCGTCAACAAATCAAAATTCACAAGACAACTCGGACCAACATCGAATAAATACAACTCAAAACCTCAAGCAAACTACACAGGGGACTTCAACAACTATTATTCTTTATTTCTAGTATTTTTTAGGGAACGCCTTATAGAATAATAATGCTTTTGAGAAACAAACAAACATACTCAAAACTATAAAATGACCGGTTGAACCAAGCTTTTCGAATCGCTCAAAACCACTCAAAAACACAATTTCTCGCTCAGATTTCTACACCAACGTGTTCTTTAATGTTCAGACTACTGTTGTGAATACATTTTTGAGAATCTCATACCCTTTGAAGGCTTTATCAGAGCTCATTCCTGATCAATGGAACGAAACTCCAAAGACGTCACGATCCACTGATTTATACGTTTGGGCTACCTGTGACCACAGGAAGCCCAATTAGTACAACTGACACGTGCACACACGAACATACAGTGAAAATCCTTTATAATCGTCCAAGAAGATAAGCACACGAATAGCTGGACGTCTATGTGTTCTACTAGAAAGGAAACCACAAGCTTATATTTATGGTATTTTATATTTCGAAGTCTAAATGAAAAATCGACCGACAACAACTATCCGAATCATTGAACTTTACTCGTTGAATACATTTTTATATACCAAGATAATGGTCTCTTGATTTTACTTTTAAAATGTTCAAATATTTTCACTCTAAGAGCGAAATATAAATCATACCGCATTGATCACGAAAGATAACTGCGACATGTGCTGGTTCCAGGTAGAAAAGGGAAGCTTTCAAGCAAAAATCAAACTCGTATACAAACTTTGGGCTCTTTCAGTCAGTATATCACTATCCTGAAAAACCTTTGTTATTCAAATCAAGAACTCTTTGTAGAACGAGGCATACAACAATATGAACTATTGTTATTCAAATTTTCAGGAATTCAGGACGGTGATCTGACACTTCCACAGGGATCCCAATTATACTCTGGTCCTTAGCATGTACTGGTTCAATCCGGCACCAGGGCACGAGTGAACCCTGCTAACAGGGTCTAGTTTACTGATTAAGGAAGAAACACCACAAATGCAAAAAAATGAAAGCCGACAGGAATATGTTCCATTTCAATTCAATTCATTTTATTCACATTAAATATTTACAAAATAATAAGATCTTATTATCCCATGTGTAGGATGTATTGAAGAAATAGAAAACGAGCGCGCGTGCTATGTGCAGATCTGATTGCACGCGGGGACTGATCAGAACACGAGAGAAGTGTTGAGAAGCACGACGCGTAACGGAGTGCTTCTCAACACTTCTCGAGTGTTCTGATCAGTCCCCAATTGCAAGTTAGTCCATTCACGGACTCATTTTCTATCCGCTCCGACAGCGGAGGAAAGAGAGTCCAGTATAACTTGCATGCGCATGACAACTTAGCAGCCAGGCGATCACCACATTTATGTAGTGATCGCTTGGTTACAAAGCCTGTCTTTTGTTCAAAATGGCGGAGGCTCCAGTAAATCCTAGTTTAATAATTTACTATTTATATTGCGCAGTTTCTCAGTTCTGTATGAGCGATATCAGTCGAATTTTGTGAAGAATTTCATCGCCGATTCCGTGAAGTTTTCCCTCGCAAAGAGTAATTATAATATTGTTCTAAAGTTTGAACAGCTGCGGGAAGCCGGATGTTTTTGTTAATTTGAGTACGGGCTTAATTTGGAAAGTCCCTGATTTATTCTTTATTAATCTGCACGCGCTGTCAGCCATTTCATTCCATTTTATTTTGACAGCTCCACGTGATATAAACATATAACTGGCCATATTACATTTGCGGGATCTGAAAATAGACAAAAACGGCTGACTGGCGCAATGTTTACATTCTTTAATCCAATTAATTCAAAACGTTTGCAAACAACATTTCCATCGATTTCCATATCAATGCTGTTGAAATGTCTATTGAATTCGAAATCACAACAGACAAAGAACCGTATTCCCAAAAGATCTGAAATGGGTCAAAGAATGTAAACATTGTGTTAGTCGATTTGGTCTATTCAGCTCCGATCTGATTGGCTGCTAAGCTGCCATGCGCATGCAAGTTATACTGGACTCTCTTTCCTCCGCGACTTCAGCTTGTCGGAGCGGATAGAAAGTGAGTCCGGGACTGGACTATCCCCAAGTGCTATAAATCTGCACATAGCACAGCGGACAAGTTTTCTATTTCTTTTATAAAATACAATTATGATTTTAAGGCAAGTTTTCAATTTTGTTCGTTACAAAAATGTTAGAATATCTGCGCGTGCGTGGTGTGTGCTCTCATAAAGCACGCTGGACACGCATCCTTTGGCCAATCAGAGCGCGCGTTATATCATAGTTATTTTATATATATATTTTAGGCAGGATCTCTGATGGTTTTCTTGGGTCGCTGTCTTGCTGTCTTGCAGGAGTTAGAACCACCGGCTGTACCTCCATCTGACCGTTCGTCTCTGGTGCCATGGTAGGTGTGTCTGCAGGCTGATTATGGTCTTTAGTTGTTGATTGGTTACAGGATGTTCTTGTGAATGTGAATGTGGCTGTGGCTGTGGTGGTCGCAGCTTTAGGCTCCAAAGTCTGTTTCCACTTCATATGATCTCTCGTCGTGTCGTTTGGTCATTGTTGCCTTTTGACATGTTTTCTGTCCTAGTCTGAACGGTCTCATCCGCACCTCATCCCGTTCCCTTGTTGTTGCGACCAGTGAGCGAGCCCCAGCGAGCGAACTGGGAGCAACACTAATCTTTGGTTGGGGTTCCTGTGTTTCAGATGCCAGCTCGATTCTCGATTTGTGTTTTTCAGTGGAGGTGGATATATTTTTTTTCACGTGACTTTTGCCCTGACGTCATATATCGTCCCCGTCGTTCATTTGGGCATTTGTGACTCGTGATCTCGTCTTTAGAGTGGATTCGAAGCCTTTTTGCTCGTACTTTATATCCGATTCTTCGATGGAATTATGTAAAGATCTTCGTTTATTGTTGACGATCGCTTCAGTTAGCAACATGATATCGAGGGGAAGGCAATGTTATTTTATTAGTCTTTCAGCTCTGTTGTGTGCTAAGTCGCTGCACTGATTGCCACTGTGGAAAACATAAGTAGTCGATCGAATCCTAGTACCGTATAAATGCTCTTGGAAAACAAGTCATCCCAGATGCAGAGACATTGTCACTGAATTATCTGCCTAACAGCTCGTTCGTTTATCGTGCCGCCAACCGTACCAAACTTTATTCTAAATTCAAGATATAGGTGTTCATAAGAGACCGTTCATAAGTGTAGCAAAATGAATACTGAAAAATCGATAAAGTTTTACATTTTTAGAACTCTAGGGGGTAGCGCTTATTCGAGGGGGGCGCTTATTGGAAGCAGGGCGCTTATTTATTTTCTCAGATGATGAACTCAATGTTTTCTTATATACGGTACTGTAACATACATACACCTAATTTCAAAAACGTTGTCCAATAATAATCAAAAAAGCCAAATAGGATTTCATTAAAAGACAAAAGAAGTGTACTCAAGCTGAACTGTTTCTTTTGTCTTTTAGAATGAATTCGTATTTGGCTATTTGGACAACGTTTTTGAAATTAGGTGTATACAGTAAATACAAATAGCAAACATGTACCGTGCGGTACTTCACGGCGGGCGTAAATGGCCCTAAAATCGGTCATTTGAAATTTTTGGGAAATCGCAAAATTGACATTACTTTGTTCTTCTCGTGATAACAAACCTAAAACCGAAAACCGTTTTGAAATTGGACGAAGACAACCAGAGTTATGAATATTTTTAACTCGATATTTTTTCCCGGGGAAATTTGGCGGGAAATAATTCATACAAAACCATCGGTAAAATAAACCTCTTGGTAAAACTTTTTTGTTTGAAAACATTTTAGCGCCATACTTAGAGTATTGGAAGAACTATGACATGCGGAAAACTTGTTGATTTTAGAATTTTGATTTTTTTTGAGTGTAAGTAGTTCAAATAATATTTTAAAAACTAATAAAAAAAGTGAAAACGTCATTATGACGTCACACATATTTTAAAATATCTCTAATAGAGTTTTAAAATAAACATCAAAATCCTGCATTTTGTAGAATAAGATACTTCTATAACAATAATACTGATGACGTCAAAAATAATGACGTCATCAAAAAACTAAATCCTTTATAACTGGGGTTCTAATAATCAGAACATTATGCACATTTCACCAAAGTGCACAAGATGTTATTTTCTTTCAAAATATGCACTTTATTTTATCATTGTGTTTAAACTAAATTTTCACAGCAATTGTAACTTTTTATTATGACGTCATCATTGCGTCAGATTTTGCCATCGAGTAGCTTGAATACCGCACTACCTTTAATAAAGAAACTCTGAAAATTTCATTTCATTTCATGGAAGAATTTTGAAAATATGAATGTTTTGAGAAAAATACGACATTTTCACCGACCGATTTTAGGGTCATTTGTGCCCGCCGTGCTTGGTAAACTGAAGTGTATACTGCTGTAAATATACGGTATTGACATTTCGGTATACCGTGTTTCTGTTTATCGGTTAAAAAAAAAATTCTGAATTTCTTTTAGTGGGAGGGGGCGCTTATTGGAAGGGGGGCGCTTATATAAATGTTAGACCTCTAGGGGGAGGCGCTTATTCTAGGGAGGCGCTTATTGGAAGCAGGGCGCTTATTGGAAGCAGGGCGCTTAATCGAGCATTTACGGTACGTAACATTGATAAAGAAAAAAAGTGTATGTTGATTTATATTGATTGATACTAATGTCTTTCTTCAGTGATAATAATTGCCGTCGGAGCGAAGCGTAGATGGCTTATAAATCATGTCAATAGATTTCTAAAACTGTTCAGGTGGCTATGTACTAGTACACGGGCTTGCAATAACTAGCCTCTTATGTAACATGACAGCGGAAATCACATCTCTGTAAAAATCAACCAATCAGAATGGACCGTTCCCACGGCTGAAATGGACAAGAAACGATCGCGAAATCAAAACATTTTTACGTGCATGGAGGATTGTCAATTTATCTTGGTTTTCGAATCCGGAGGTCGCAATTTTTGACCTATGGTTAGCCTAGTAATACTTGTAATACTTGTAATACTTGTAATACTTGTAATACTTGTAATACTTGTAATACTTGTAATACTTGTAATACTTGTAATACTTGTAATACTTGTAATACTTGTAATACTTGTAATACTTGTAATACTTGTAATACTTGTAATACTTGTAATACTTGTAATACTTGTAATACTTGTAATACTTGTAATACTTGTAATACTTGTAATACTTGTAATACTTGTAATACTTGTAATACTTGTAATACTTGTAATACTTGTAATACTTGTAATACTTGTAATACTTGTAATACTTGTAATACTTGTAATACTTGTAATACTTGTAATACTTGTAATACTTGTAATACTTGTAATACTTGTAATACTTGTAATACTTGTAATACTTGTAATACTTGTAATACTTGTAATACAGTTCATCACGGAAGTTAAAGTAAGGTGCGAGTACAGCTGGGAGATCCTTCTTTTCCTCTGGGGAACCAGACTTCTTTCAGCTTCTGCATGATGTCATCATTCTGCGTGGTTTCGCCTGAGCTCTCCTAGTCTCTCATCGGTCATTGTGAGTTATGCTTCACTGCATTTATTCTTTCGAATTCTCCTTGTGAGTTTTTACTTGATGCCAGAAATGCTCTGCTTTGGGTGTCACCCAGGTACATTTCTGGTCCAGCTTTATAGATGATCTCTACATCGTACTTTTGTACTTTCAGTACGTAGAATGCCTTGGAGTGTCTTTGGTGCGTTTCTCAGTGGCTTCTTGGCGATGGCTTGTGAGGTTTGTGATCTGTATCGTCACGTGTCGTCCATACGCGTACTGGTCAAACTTTTGTAGTGCATATACAACAGCCAGCATCTCTTACTCTATCTAAAACGTAGTTTTAGCTACAGTGGGGCTCAAATATGGAATAACTTACCATCACGGATCAGAAATATTGACTCTATTGGGCAATTTAAAAGGGAACTATACCGAATACTCTGAACATCAGATTCCCACACGGCAATCATGTAAATCAGTATGCAGTAATAGTACGCATATATTTTTAATTTTTATTTGTATATCAACTGATATTGTTATGCTACTGATGATTTTACCGTGTTTAAATAAACTATATGTATATATGTATGTATGACGTATGTCATTATATGCGCACACCACGTCTCTGTAACGGTTAGAGCGCCGCTAGCATAGGCTATGGGCTGTCCATTTTGCAAGAGAGCAGCACCAAGCCCTTTCTTGCTGGCATCACATCGTACCGTTATCTCCTCTGCTGGGTCGTAGTACTTTAGTAGTGGTGCCGTTGTGACCGTTTCTTTAACTTTCTCGAATGCTGAGTCGTGCTTTGGTTGCCATTGCCAATCCACATCTCTCCGTGTTAGCTGCTGTATTGCCCCCATCGCTTCTGCTAATCGAGGTAGAAACTTTGCAAGGTAAATACTGCTACTGCTACTGCTACTGCTACTGCTACTGCTACTGCTACTGCTACTGCTACTGCTACTGCTACTGCTACTGCTACTGCTACTGCTACTGCTACTGCTACTGTTACTGCTACTGCTACTGCTACTGCTACTGCTACTGCTACTGCTACTGCTACTGACTGCTATACTAATTTGAAACTGATATGAACTTATGTGATAAGCTTTTATATGAAAAGAAAAAAAAGAAGGCAAATACGAGAAGTGTTATTGACATATTTGTATTTGAATCAGCTTCGAACAAAATTCCATTAATTGTTCATCATCAGTAATATGAATACAAATATTTATATTTATATAGTGTGACGTGTTAATTGAATAGTCTCAAAGGGATTGACTGTCGTTTACATATTAGGTTTCTTTTCTTTAATGACTAATTAGCAGCCATGAACAAACTCACAACTATGTAGTAGATAGTGTAATGATAACATTTGCAAATATTTATATATTTATATAGTGTCACGCATAAATTGAATAGTCTCAAAGGGATTGACTGTCGTTTACATATTAGGTTTCTTTCCTTTAATGACTAATTAGCAGCCATGAACAAACTCACAACTATGTAGTAGATAGTGTAATGATAACATTTACAAATATTTCTATTTATATAGTGTGACGTATTAATTGAATAGTCTCAAAGGGATTGACTGTCCGTTTACATATTAGGTTTCTTTTCTTTAATGACTAATTAGCAGTCATGAACAAACTCACAACTATGTAGTAGATAGTGTAATGATAACATTTACAAATATTTATATATTTATATAATGTCACGTATTAATTGAATAGTCTCAAAGGGATTGACGGTCGTTTACATATTAGGTTTCTTTTCTTTAATGACTAATTAGCAGCCATGAACAAACTCACAACTATGTAGTAGATAGTGTAATGATAACATTTGCAAATATTTATATATTTATATAGTGTCACGCATAAATTGAATAGTCTCAAAGGGATTGACTGTCGTTTACATATTAGGTTTCTTTTCTTTAAAGACTAATTAGCAGCCATGAACAAACTCACAACTATGTAGTAGATAGTGTAATGATAACATTTGCAAATCGTTCGACTGATAAAATCATTACCTTGGAATATATAGACATACTCACTCGACCAATCAAGTCATGGTCTCTTGGTCACGCTTTGAGGTCGAAGCTTCTCTGCGATGACTGAATTCTTTGGCCGTTTCAGCGTCCTCAAGAACCGCCAAATGGACCTCACATGCCTCTCTTAAATACTGGCGTTTTCTTAAATGAGGGACGTTTTAAAATGCAGGCGCTTTTTTAATGTTTTTGCAGGCATTTTATTAAAGTTGGAGGCGATTTCTCGATATTGCAGACATCTCTATAACTTTATTTCTGTATATTCCACTTTTAAACATCTTTTCACTTAGTTTTACTTGATCTCTAATTATTATAATCGCCACTAGTAGTCGAAGACAGTCGCACACTCCCGTGGAGATGGAATGATAACAACTTTATTTAAATGAGTGTGACACCGACAATAGTCTGAATAGTGATTTCAAAATTACAGCCCATAACTAGAACTTGTATTGAAAGACGACACAGTGAAATAGCTTAGTAACGGGAATTGACGAGTATCAGGAATCGACTGTAGCTAAACGAATATAGGAATGAAATAAGCTGAAAAATAGGAACTGGAATTCCTGTGGCTACTACAACCCGAGACATGATATATAGGGACAAAGGGTACCCAATGGTCAATATCGTCACAAACTTTACTTTGGGCTTCCCTTCCCCTCCCCCGTCCCCCCACCAAACAATGTTGGTGTCCACGGCTGCATGTCAACTTCCAAAGTGTTCCGGGAGAATCAACATTGTTCGTGGGGGTGAGGGGGAGGGAGGGGGAGGGGATGAATTTCAAATCCCTATCAGTCACAGTTGAAACATTGGGTAAAATGTAAAGGTGTCCCAATGAACTTGTCTCAGGTTGTCTGAAAATGCAATTCCGTAAAAATCGTTATTTTGCTCTTTTTTCGGTACGGGAATAATCTAAAACGTTCCTGGACATGAAACGCTCTTCTAGTAATAGTTCGGTGACGTTATTGACGCATCGGGATTGTATTTCATGATTGCATGTGTCATGACGTGCGTGATTTAATCCTGTACATGTTTCAAGTTATTGACGTATAGTTGTACGTATTGTATATTTCTCAACTTCCACGTAATACAAGTTGTACGTAATCATAAGATAATAATACATAAAGACAACTCATAGAGAACTCGAAAAGTTAGATTTGCCAAATGAACTCGCTTTATAGAAGTTAAGTTGTAGAGAGAGTGTCACGGACAACAAGACTACAATCTATACATAGTGTCCGTCCGAATCACATTAGCCGCCTTGAGGAAGCCTCGCGACAATACAATAATATTTATATCCGAATCTTTGATTACTTTGGAGATGGTGAAGAAATTGAGCGCTGTTAAACTTGCCTCAGCGCTGATATGCAGAGATAGAGAGAATATCAGCTTCAGGGAAATTGCTCGACGATATGGTATATCGAAGACATTGGCCCACCGCATTTGGAAGAGAAGAGAAATGATACGAGATGGAAAGGCACAGACTGCGAATAAACGAAAGCCTGGTCCTCGTCCGAGTTTAGACGAAAGAGATAAAAGACTGCTAATAAGAACATTGCATAAGATGCGGAAAACAAACCCAAATATAACGGTCATGTCGTTGGTGAAAGAGTCGGGTTTGAATGCCAATCTGGTGCACCGAAGAACATTCACGAGGTATCTAAATGGGATGGGATTTCATTTCCTACAATCCCGGAAAAAAGGACTACTGAGCGATAAAGATAAACAGTTTAGACTGAAACACGCGCGTGAAATGAAACGTGTGTTAAAATCACATCCCGATTTTTACACGAAACACGTTGCGTTTTATTTGGATGGGGTATCGTTTGTTCACAAGTACAATCCTATGAATGACGCTTCCAAGCCAAAAAGTCGAGTATGGCGAAGAAGGGGGGAGGGTTTAAGCGTCACAGCAAAAGGAAGCAAGGAGTTGCCTGGTGGTCGTCGGGTTCATTTGATGGTCGCCGTGGGTTACCAAAAGGGAGTTATTCTGCGAGAACCCTATGAAAAAATGGACGGCAAATACTTTGCAAGTTTTATCAAGACACGTTTTAACATAATGTTTGCAAGAGCCGGCGCAAAAGTTGATGGTAAAAGACTATTCGTTATGGATAATGACCCGTCTCAAACTAGCCGTTTGGCGATGACAGCACTCACTGGTGTTGAGGCTAAGCTGCATCGTATACCACCCCGAAGCCCGGACCTGAACCCAGTGGAGAATGTATTTCATCTCATCAAAAAACGACTAGAACAAGAAGCACTGGAGTTGTCTATTACGAAAGAGACCTTTGACCAGTTCAAACAACGAGTTTTACGGTGCTGTGATAGTAGCGACATTCAGACAATCGATCGTACGATCGTCAGTATGCCAAAACGAATTGATTGCATTATTAAGGGGCGAGGACTTAGAACGAAATACTAAACAAACCGTTGTCGCTTTATAAATCGAAATGTATACAGGATTGATACTTTCTATTTTATGACTTGTACAATAGCACTTTTCTTCTTGAATATCAATCGCCAATGTAAACATGTACATGTCGATTTCTATATTTAGCATATCGCGTGATGAACGATTACGTCAGTGTTCAGTGTCTGGTGTACTGACATACAGTACTCCATCTTACTTGTAAAATTTTCACAATAAATTTTTTCTTAACTCAATAAAATTTAAACACATATTATTCTATAGATATAGATTGTGTCTGTCAGTAAGACATATTTATATAACGTATTTTGGAAGTCCAACTTCCAACAGTACTCCACCTAAGAGCCTGAACACAAAAGAATTTTAATGACTTTTGTTTAGAAAGAGGTGGAGTACTGTGATATCTACCAGAAAAACACGTTATTACAATTGAAAAGTCTATCTAAACTGCTAGTTCCGTTGTTGTTACTCCTCCGATTTACACATTTCTCCCAAAAATCTTGAACTGTGGCGTCAGATTGAGTTTTACTAGTGGAGTACTGTGGTGGAGTACTGTAGCGTGCCTTGTTTAGATGACGTCATTGTTGCTTTTGTAATCAATAATAAGCCTCGCAAAGCAGCGCGGGCATGGTGGTACTATTTGTTGCTTTTCCTGTGGAATTTGTCTCCAAAAGTTGAAACAGCGCCATCTCACCTCCATCATTTGCGTGTTTGCGTGGTCCACAAATCCACCTTTCACTAGAACAAGCGGCGCGTCAGCCGTTGCGAAGAATGGCGTGTCCTTGGTGAATTCAATGTCCTGCTTAGAGAAATTCTTTGGGGCAGGGAGGTGGACAGTATCTCCCTCAAGCAATTGTAGGAGATCCCCCCATGCTATTATAGACGGATGCCAGCGAAAATCATTCAGCAATACTACCTCAGCTTCCTCTGCTCCCACCCAGGCAAAGGTCCCTGTAGCCGGGTTGTTGAAAGCATTGTATATCACTTTCAGCGGCGATATCATGAATGTTTTACCGGTGTTAGCTGGCCCAAAAATGTAAACATTCCTGTATTAATTACCACGTCCTAGTTGCAGTGCCTTGTAAATAACATCACAATAACTACTAAGGGGTATTTCGTTATGCCTCAGCAGAGTAAGTCCACATTCCATCCACCGGCCTTGGCATTCCGAGGCACATTCTGAATCATATGCCTCGCTTAGTAGTTGAAGGCGGGATTTTTGCGTGCGAACAAACTTTGCTGGAGCTTCTTTAAACTCTTTCGCCAAGAATAATGCTTCGTCGATGACTTTGCTTCCTCTGTTGGCGATGAATTCAGCTAAAGTTGTTTTACCCGCGTCTTTTTGCTTCATAGCCAAGCACACCAGCTCGAGTCGCGTAGTGATGTTGTGATGCTGGATTACTTCTACAACATCAAATGTGGAGTACCTTTCGCTCCTCTTTCGCTTTCCTTTTTTTCCTCTCCTTTGAGCCTTCCTGGCTGCTATTGCATTTTCTGTTGTAGGCGGATCTCTCAACTCAGGGTGGGCATTGGACAGCACAAAATCTTTGTCATCTTTTGTTACATATTGATATGCGCTGTAGTAGGTATTGTGATTAGCACTGAAATTCACACGAATTTCGTGTGACGACTCCAGATACCCCCTCACTCTCGCCCACCTCGCCCTCTTGGTCAGTTTGACAGCCATGTAATAGTGCTTACCGGATCTTCCATCATCATCTGAATTCTGTTGATGATCTTCCTGGCTCACAACCCAGTGAGAAACACGTGCTACGTCTACTGATTGCTCGAAGGCATTTACTACAATATCGGCAAATCGTTGTCTCGTTGGAACTTTTGCAAAGTCAGCACGACTATACGTAATGAGATACACCATGCATTGCTGACGAGTTTCAATCGCAGCCATCATTTATAGTCTAGAACCTACAAGTCTTCTTCTCCTTCTCTAATTAAATGACGCAATAAAACATGTCGAATTTTTGATGTGTTTTACATTACAGCTTCTGTGTATATTACTGCTGACCACCATGCATCGTCCTACTAAAAGCAACATGTCAAAATAGACATTTCAACGTCACGTCATTTCAGACAACCCGAGACATGATATATAGGGACAAAGGGTACCCAATGGTCAATATCGTCACAAACTTTACTTTGGGCTTCCCTTCCCCTCCCCCGTCCCCCCACCAAACAATGTTGGTGTCCACGGGCTGCATGTCAACTTCCAAAGTGTTCCGGGAGAATCAACATTGTTCGTGGGGGTGAGGGGGAGGGAGGGGGAGGGGATGAATTTCAAATCCCTATCAGTCACAGTTGAAACATTGGGTAAAATGTAAAGGTGTCCCAATGAACTTGTCTCAGGTTGTCTGAAAATGCAATTCCGTAAAAATCGTTATTTTGCTCTTTTTTCGGTACGGGAATAATCTAAAACGTTCCTGGACATGAAACGCTCTTCTAGTAATAGTTCGGTGACGTTATTGACGCATCGGGATTGTATTTCATGATTGCATGTGTCATGACGTGCGTGATTTAATCCTGTACATGTTTCAAGTTATTGACGTATAGTTGTACGTATTGTATATTTCTCAACTTCCACGTAATACAAGTTGTACGTAATCATAAGATAATAATACATAAAGACAACTCATAGAGAACTCGAAAAGTTAGATTTGCCAAATGAACTCGCTTTATAGAAGTTAAGTTGTAGAGAGAGTGTCACGGACAACAAGACTACAATCTATACATAGTGTCCGTCCGAATCACATTAGCCGCCTTGAGGAAGCCTCGCGACAATACAATAATATTTATATCCGAATCTTTGATTACTTTGGAGATGGTGAAGAAATTGAGCGCTGTTAAACTTGCCTCAGCGCTGATATGCAGAGATAGAGAGAATATCAGCTTCAGGGAAATTGCTCGACGATATGGTATATCGAAGACATTGGCCCACCGCATTTGGAAGAGAAGAGAAATGATACGAGATGGAAAGGCACAGACTGCGAATAAACGAAAGCCTGGTCCTCGTCCGAGTTTAGACGAAAGAGATAAAAGACTGCTAATAAGAACATTGCATAAGATGCGGAAAACAAACCCAAATATAACGGTCATGTCGTTGGTGAAAGAGTCGGGTTTGAATGCCAATCTGGTGCACCGAAGAACATTCACGAGGTATCTAAATGGGATGGGATTTCATTTCCTACAATCCCGGAAAAAAGGACTACTGAGCGATAAAGATAAACAGTTTAGACTGAAACACGCGCGTGAAATGAAACGTGTGTTAAAATCACATCCCGATTTTTACACGAAACACGTTGCGTTTTATTTGGATGGGGTATCGTTTGTTCACAAGTACAATCCTATGAATGACGCTTCCAAGCCAAAAAGTCGAGTATGGCGAAGAAGGGGGGAGGGTTTAAGCGTCACAGCAAAAGGAAGCAAGGAGTTGCCTGGTGGTCGTCGGGTTCATTTGATGGTCGCCGTGGGTTACCAAAAGGGAGTTATTCTGCGAGAACCCTATGAAAAAATGGACGGCAAATACTTTGCAAGTTTTATCAAGACACGTTTTAACATAATGTTTGCAAGAGCCGGCGCAAAAGTTGATGGTAAAAGACTATTCGTTATGGATAATGACCCGTCTCAAACTAGCCGTTTGGCGATGACAGCACTCACTGGTGTTGAGGCTAAGCTGCATCGTATACCACCCCGAGCCCGGACCTGAACCCAGTGGAGAATGTATTTCATCTCATCAAAAAACGACTAGAACAAGAAGCACTGGAGTTGTCTATTACGAAAGAGACCTTTGACCAGTTCAAACAACGAGTTTTACGGTGCTGTGATAGTAGCGACATTCAGACAATCGATCGTACGATCGTCAGTATGCCAAAACGAATTGATTGCATTATTAAGGGGCGAGGACTTAGAACGAAATACTAAACAAACCGTTGTCGCTTTATAAATCGAAATGTATACAGGATTGATACTTTCTATTTTATGACTTGTACAATAGCACTTTTCTTCTTGAATATCAATCGCCAATGTAAACATGTACATGTCGATTTCTATATTTAGCATATCGCGTGATGAACGATTACGTCAGTGTTCAGTGTCTGGTGTACTGACATACAGTACTCCATCTTACTTGTAAAATTTTCACAATAAATTTTTTCTTAACTCAATAAAATTTAAACACATATTATTCTATAGATATAGATTGTGTCTGTCAGTAAGACATATTTATATAACGTATTTTGGAAGTCCAACTTCCAACAGTACTCCACCTAAGAGCCTGAACACAAAAGAATTTTAATGACTTTTGTTTAGAAAGAGGTGGAGTACTGTGATATCTACCAGAAAAACACGTTATTACAATTGAAAAGTCTATCTAAACTGCTAGTTCCGTTGTTGTTACTCCTCCGATTTACACATTTCTCCCAAAAATCTTGAACTGTGGCGTCAGATTGAGTTTTACTAGTGGAGTACTGTGGTGGAGTACTGTAGCGTGCCTTGTTTAGATGACGTCATTGTTGCTTTTGTAATCAATAATAAGCCTCGCAAAGCAGCGCGGGCATGGTGGTACTATTTGTTGCTTTTCCTGTGGAATTTGTCTCCAAAAGTTGAAACAGCGCCATCTCACCTCCATCATTTGCGTGTTTGCGTGGTCCACAAATCCACCTTTCACTAGAACAAGCGGCGCGTCAGCCGTTGCGAAGAATGGCGTGTCCTTGGTGAATTCAATGTCCTGCTTAGAGAAATTCTTTGGGGCAGGGAGGTGGACAGTATCTCCCTCAAGCAATTGTAGGAGATCCCCCCATGCTATTATAGACGGATGCCAGCGAAAATCATTCAGCAATACTACCTCAGCTTCCTCTGCTCCCACCCAGGCAAAGGTCCCTGTAGCCGGGTTGTTGAAAGCATTGTATATCACTTTCAGCGGCGATATCATGAATGTTTTACCGGTGTTAGCTGGCCCAAAAATGTAAACATTCCTGTATTAATTACCACGTCCTAGTTGCAGTGCCTTGTAAATAACATCACAATAACTACTAAGGGGTATTTCGTTATGCCTCAGCAGAGTAAGTCCACATTCCATCCACCGGCCTTGGCATTCCGAGGCACATTCTGAATCATATGCCTCGCTTAGTAGTTGAAGGCGGGATTTTTGCGTGCGAACAAACTTTGCTGGAGCTTCTTTAAACTCTTTCGCCAAGAATAATGCTTCGTCGATGACTTTGCTTCCTCTGTTGGCGATGAATTCAGCTAAAGTTGTTTTACCCGCGTCTTTTTGCTTCATAGCCAAGCACACCAGCTCGAGTCGCGTAGTGATGTTGTGATGCTGGATTACTTCTACAACATCAAATGTGGAGTACCTTTCGCTCCTCTTTCGCTTTCCTTTTTTTCCTCTCCTTTGAGCCTTCCTGGCTGCTATTGCATTTTCTGTTGTAGGCGGATCTCTCAACTCAGGGTGGGCATTGGACAGCACAAAATCTTTGTCATCTTTTGTTACATATTGATATGCGCTGTAGTAGGTATTGTGATTAGCACTGAAATTCACACGAATTTCGTGTGACGACTCCAGATACCCCCTCACTCTCGCCCACCTCGCCCTCTTGGTCAGTTTGACAGCCATGTAATAGTGCTTACCGGATCTTCCATCATCATCTGAATTCTGTTGATGATCTTCCTGGCTCACAACCCAGTGAGAAACACGTGCTACGTCTACTGATTGCTCGAAGGCATTTACTACAATATCGGCAAATCGTTGTCTCGTTGGAACTTTTGCAAAGTCAGCACGACTATACGTAATGAGATACACCATGCATTGCTGACGAGTTTCAATCGCAGCCATCATTTATAGTCTAGAACCTACAAGTCTTCTTCTCCTTCTCTAATTAAATGACGCAATAAAACATGTCGAATTTTTGATGTGTTTTACATTACAGCTTCTGTGTATATTACTGCTGACCACCATGCATCGTCCTACTAAAAGCAACATGTCAAAATAGACATTTCAACGTCACGTCATTTCAGACAACCCGAGACATGATATATAGGGACAAAGGGTACCCAATGGTCAATATCGTCACAAACTTTACTTTGGGCTTCCCTTCCCCTCCCCCGTCCCCCCACCAAACAATGTTGGTGTCCACGGCTGCATGTCAACTTCCAAAGTGTTCCGGGAGAATCAACATTGTTCGTGGGGGTGAGGGGGAGGGAGGGGGAGGGGATGAATTTCAAATCCCTATCAGTCACAGTTGAAACATTGGGTAAAATGTAAAGGTGTCCCAATGAACTTGTCTCAGGTTGTAGTTCCAATCCCCAGCCGACTTCCCTCGCGATCGCTTAGCGTCGATCAGAACCGCAAGCAGGAAGTACATTTTTGCACGATATCTGTTCGTAACATGGCTGGAAATGCAGCAATGCCGTCTGGATACGACTATGAGTTCGTTGTAAAGGTACCTGACGAGTACATTTGTATTATATGTTACTGCACGATGAGAAAACCTGTACAGACCAAGTGTGGACATCGATTCTGCAAAGCCTGTTTGGAAGAATCCAACAGAAGGTCAGACTATTAGCTCACAGTACGTACGTTATTAAGAAGTTTAATAACTTAACAGGATCAACTGGGTACGTCTTTGGGTGGTGTAATTACCTTCCATCAGAAAACAGTTGTTGCTGAAAAACTAATTTGCAATCAATTGTTATATACCCAGTCTAGAGATAAATTACAGTTTGATATGATATGTGTTTCATCATGAAGTGAGCTGTTTGGAAAATTGTCTAAAGGAATTAAAGTTCAAATGGTCGTCTTAAAGTTTACCGAAGATGTTTCGATGATTCAAATATGAACGCGTTTGCAATTAGATTTAATCGGAAGTTTTTCTGTTGTAAACAATCCTAAACAATTGTAAAGTTTCGCATTACGGACTTAAAGTAACCTTTTTTGAGCTCATATTGTTCTGCAACCTTTTCAAAATTCCTTTTGGGAAATGGAAAAAAGATATATTCGTTCGATTTCGAAAAACTACGAGTTCCAGTGAAGTTGTGCCTTTTGTCTTTTCTCAAATATTTCACGTGTCTTTACTAAAAAGGGTAAAACTCAAAAATCCGATGATGAATTTTTCTGTAACTGCCATGTCAATTCGTTTAGATAGCACGTTCATTAATACTGGAGTTTCAAGTTTATTGGAACTCTTTAAGAGCGACTGTCCATAATTTTCGACCCAAGAGTGCAGAACGGAAAATTCGAATTCCTTCAAATTTAGTCAGAATGTAGGCCTAGGTGAACTCGTTATGCTGTGTAAGTTTTATTTGAATCGGGTAATTATATTAGGAGAACGGTGCCGATATTCGATTTTTGGGATCACTTCCGGTTTTGAGAGGCGATTTTATGGTACTCGTAAAACCAACAATAACAAATAATTTCCTAACTTTCGATGAACAAATGATATCATTTCGGGAAATTGAGATAATGTCTAACATTTGTTCGTGTTTATCGAAGATCTTTAACAAAAAAATAATATTTTATCGATTTTCAAATTATTTTCACATTTTTAGCGTTTTTTCAAAGGTTATATTGACAGGCTAATATCTCCACTGGTACATCGATCCAAATATAGAAAGTATACCTCAGCCAATGAATACTATTTCGTCATGTAATATGTCGAATAAAATTCTTGGGCAACTCACAAATTGAAATTCTAGAAGACGAAATGTAACCCCCATTTATGCGAAAAAAAAACACGACTTTGGAGGTCACGATTGGGCAAAAGACAATTATTTAGTTAGTTAAACCGTTCAATGTATTCTAAATAAATTCAATCAGACCAAAGCGAATACTTGTATTGACATTTTGAAAGCGTTTCAAAGCATTGTGAGAAAAGACGAAACTTGTAGACAATATATTACACGTTCCTGGAGGGTCGAAAGCTTCGTTGACGGTTGAGTTGGAATCTCGACTGATTAGCTTGGCTCAATACCTTGTTTTGAGTCGATAATGTTCAAGGAATATAGTGCATCAATGGTGTACCTTGATGTACTTGTATTCTTGGAGAAATAAGCCATTAAATACAGAGTTGTGAAACGATAGGTCGGGAGTAAACAACTCCACTGTCAACACGACAAGATCGCGTGACAAACACCACAGGAAGCCCGTCATGGCCGGAAACTGAAATGCCGGGCTCCATATATATCATAAATATATGATATAATACTAGTCGTTGCATGTTGCAAGTAAGTGCTGCGAGGCCAATAGGTGCTATAACCAGCCTGTGCTATAACTAACTGTAAAGGCATACTGTATCAATGTTGGGCTTCCTGTGTTTTTATTGATGTGCAAGTTATGATGAAGTCATATTGAATTGATTTGTTTTATTTGTATTAAAATGAAAGGTGGCACTAACTTATTTATTATGATAGTTGTCCACAACAAAACGCATTCAAATTATCTTCGGTTCACTTATGTGTTTGGGCTTCCTGTGTTTCACATATATTGTGTGGACTTCTGATTAGCGATAAAATTCGAGTTGATTTCGTTTGATAGAGTGCAAACCATATGTCCGTGAAATAGTACTATTACTAAATAGTACTAAATAGTGTTATCTCCATTGTTTTCTATTGTTTCATCAGTGCTCTACTCTTGGGGTTTGGGGACAAATGGCAGAACGGAGAACAATCGAGATTTCAACTGGTATCAGTCGTAACACAGGAACCCCAAGATTAGTGTTGCTGCTCGCTGGCGGCTCGCAGCAATAATTTTGTTAGATATTTTAAAATCTTGTTTGTTTGTTATTTTAATGTGATAACCAAGTATTCATGCATTAACGGTTGCACGATGTAAAACGTGGAGTCAAATCATATTCATCTTTTTAGTGCCCAATGGGTTTGCAGAGGGTTTATTACGAATTTGTTCAGTTGTCTCTTCCACAAACCTGAGTTACAAGGATGATAACTTTAGTATAATTACCCTATTAACTCGAACCCCCGCTAACTACTGTACACCCTAGCCTAAACAACAACAACTGTTTATTTATACTCTGATGTTGTTTACAATGATAAATATATGCGGGCTGGCGCTTGCTTGGTCAACGTGTTAAAAATAGTCAGCATACTATCAGATTAAAGTTTGAGCGGAAAACTAACCAGGATCGGAAATAATCAGTCTTTCATGTATCCTTGTCTTCTTTCTATTCTTTATACCTGCTCTTGCAAGGGCGGATACCGGGGATGGTTCCAATGGGTCAGGACCCCTCATTCGTTCCGTTTTTGTCAGCATGCATGCGGCACATAAAATTTTGGCTGCACTGATAAAAGTGCCTCGGCAGAGATTTTGGACTGGCTACGGGCCTGCTGTCATTGTTCAGAAAGACAACTTGTGACGCACGCACTGCACAGTGTGGAGTGCGTTTGCGTTTATGATTTTGCCGTGAAGAGGCCAACACAAGAGAGGTTATTTCTACAGTCAAGCAAACCAAATACCGCCAGTTCAATTCATCGATCTTATACCAAGGCATGATCTACTCTGCAAGTACATTTACAGTTACGCTGATGGAAAGTAAATTATCGGAGTGTGTTTCGATCGTCCATCTGTCTGTCATGCCGGTCGATCATCTAATATGTAACACGATCCCATAAAGCGAAGGGGAGGAGGAGAGGCCCGGGCCCGGGAAGAAGAGAGAGGAAGAAGGCCTTTTTTCCCCTTCTTTTCCCCCTTTCTTTTCTCTCCCCCTCCGCCAAAAAAACCTGTTTAATGTTTCTTCGACAGTCGCAAAAACTTTCGACCTGGATTTTGTCTGGGTTATCTTTGCTTTGATCACACGTTCTACCAACAAAAGCAGCAAAGCCACACAGAACTAATTATAATTAATTATAACTAATTATACTAAAGTTATCATCCTTGTAACTCAGGTTTGTGGAAGAGACAACTGAACAAATTCGTATAAACCCTCTGCAAACCCATTGGGAACTAAACTGCTAAAAAGATGAGAATATGATTTGACTCCACGTTTTACATCGTGTAACCGTTAATGCATGAATACTTGGTTATCACATTAAAATAACAAACAAACAAGATTAATATCTAACAAAATTAGATATTATATTATATATATATTTATGATGGAGCCCGGCATTTCAGTTTCCGGCCATGACGGGCTTCCTGTGGTGTTTGTCACGCGATCTTGTCGTGTTGACAGTGGAGTTGTTTACTCCCGACCTATCGTTTCACAACTCTGTATTTAATGGCTTATTTCTCCAAGAATACAAGTACATCAAGGTACACCATTGATGCATTATATTCCTTGAACATTATCGACTCAAAACAAGGTATTGAGCCAAGCTAATCAGTCGAGATTTCAACTCAACCGTCAACGAAGCTTTCGACCCTCCAGGAACGTGTAATATTTTGTCTAAAAGTTTCGTCTTTTCTCACAATGCTTTGAAACGCTTTCAAAATGTCAATACAAGTATTCGCTTTGGTCTGATTGAATTTATTTCCAATACATTGAATGGTTTAACTAACTAAATAATTGTCTTTTGCCCAATCGTGACTTCCAAAGACGTGTTTTTTTTGCATAAATGGGGGTTACATTTCGTCTTCTAGAATTTCAATTTGTGAGTTGCCCAAGAATTTTATTCGACATATTACATGACGAAATAGTATTCATTGGCTGAGGTATACTTTCTATATTTGGATCGATGTACCAGTGGAGATATTAGCCTGTCAATATAACCTTTGAAAAAACGCTAAAAAATGTGAAAATAATTTGAAAATCGATAAAATATTATTTTTTTGTTAAAGATCTTCGATAAACACGAACAAATGTTAGACATTATCTCAATTTCCCGAAATGATATAATTTGTTCATCGAAAGTTAGGAAATTATTTGTTATTGTTGGTTTTACGAGTACCATAAAATCGCCTCTCAAAACCGGAAGTGATCCCAAAAATCGAATATCGGCACCGTTCTCCTAATATAATTACCCGATTCAAATAAAACTTACACAGCATAACGAGTTCACCTAGGCCTACATTCTGACTAAATTTGAAGAAATTCGAATTTCCCGTTCTGCACTCTTGGGTCGAAAATTATGGACAGTCGCTCTTAAGACGTTGAAATATTAATCTCAAATCCGAAAATATTTATTTCAAATTATTTCAAAAATCGTTGTCGCAGCCGAAGCAACAGTCTGTAACACTCCAAGACTGCAAAGGATTTCGGTAATTTTTCTCGTAATTAATTTATTCAGTTGTCATTGTAAATAGTTATCATGAATGTAGTTCTTCAGCTCATTTATAACTGTTTGGAAGCGTGGTACATTTTTTTTAATGAGAATGCTTGATGCCTGCTCTTCAACGGGTTTAGTACTCGCAACAGCACGTTTGAAGTACTAGTACTTTCCGAAATATTCGATTTGACACTTGAGCAACCACTTTAGCTTGTCATAATAACACGTCACAAACACACGAACATGAAATATGCTCTGAATGAATGAATTACGAGAAATTTCATTTACCTATTCATAACCGAGGCTTTACTGTTGCCTTCTTTGCAATCTAAACTAATAGCCAACCGCGTCGATCGCATACCTTTGGACCCCCGCGAGTTTCATTGCGTACGTAGAATGTCTGGCTTCTTCGATATAAAATATTCTTACAATATTTGACTGTGTTTAGGCACAAAGTGTGTGACAAGTGTTTTTCTGAACCCTTGTTATTGTAAGAGCTCATTTAACCACTCACTACAATCACATATTATAATCATCCGGAAGGGTCTCCAAAGGCAATCAGTCGCTGCATGCATGAATGTATTGGAATACACAACTTTAGCAAATATTCTGGACAATAGAGATCCATGACAAAAGAAACAAAATATAAATAAAGACTCTAGAAATGGGCAAACGTTTACGGATTTGAGATTAATATTTTACCTTTTTAAAGTATTTAAATAAACTTGAAACTTCAGGGTTAATGAAATGCTATCTAAGCTAAATATAGCGCAGCGCGTCAATCCTATAAAATTTAGGTTATACATATACATGGACCCCCCGCTAGACTGATTGTGTATTAAGTGTAATGTCCGGCTAGTGGCTACTTCGATAGAAAATATGCAATATTTGACTGATGTTAGGGTAAGAATTTGAAAGAAATGGTTAGTATATCACGCGAAAAGTTACACAAATCGCTGAAAGGGATGTAAGAGTCAGCGAAGTCTTCAGGATATTCATACCATTCCCAAAGCCGTCACAGGAAAGACTGAACGATGCCAACGATCGACGAGTCAGAACATTTTACAATCAACAAAATCACGAGGGGTGCATATTATATATATATGCTCTTCGACAAGAGAAAATTAGGTAAGAGAAGGAATCCCTGGTATTGGGGTCTTGACCCATCATGTGCCCCGTTAATGCTATTTTTAGAATCAATCTATCTTTAGAACGGAACGTGATTGGTCAGATCATATAAGGCGAGGTCGCGGAGGCCGTTACGCACGGTTTTGAATCAGGTTTTGAATTGAGCGAAGTCAAGCGAAGAAAATCTTCTCAACTTAGCGAAGATTTTACAAATTTTTACTTCGACAACTCAATAAAGGATTTTACCAAATTATCCTTTTGGGATTTGACTGAAATTATTGTGAATTTGGGACACTTGAGACGATTCTAAATAGAGGAAAACAGCTTCAGTTTGCCGTGTCCTTCGACAGAGAAAACCGATAATTTGTTGTAGCCGGCGTCTTGTAGGACTGCAGATGGTTGAATTAAATTTTCATGTCCACAATATGGCTGGTACTTCAAGGTTTTGGTGATGTTGGCTCTTGTATAGTTTCCTTCGTGTTTTCCAACCTGAGAATAACGCTTGGACTTCGTAATTCAGTGTTGAATACAAGTGCCGGTAAGACCACTTTAACTTTAGAGTTTGTTTTCGTGATTGCTTTGACTTTGATCGTTGTGTAGTTTATATTTGTAGCACCTTAATTTTGCTCAATTCGCCTGAGTATTCGTAAAATCCTTCAATGAATCTTAGATAATTAAATTGTGGCCTTTTCTCAGAGAGTTGACGATATTGTTTCGCTCATGCAGTTTTGTATTTGTATTCAGTGCAGACTTTGCATGTAAACATCATAGAAATCGTGCGACCACTGCTTTGTTATCTTGGAGCAGAAGCTGTGTAGTATTTTGCTTTTCTTTTTACTGCGGTTCTCAGTATTATGCGAACTCAGACATTCAAACAGTCGGCTGGACTTGGTTTTTCGCTACCCGTGAATCAAATTCAAAACTCAAACGAATTCCAAACTAAATACATTCTTCGACCAAATGATCCATAATTTAGCTCAAAATCATATTTGGTTTCCATTTGGTGGGTCGACCTTCTGACTTTTATTTTTAAGTTTACTGATTTTTTATGTCGATTGACGGCAGCGAAAAACCAAGTTCCAGCCGACTGCTTGAATGTCTGAGTTCGAATAATACTGAGAATCGCAGTAATGACAACAAATAAAAAGTTTTTGAAAGGAAAAACCAAGGTAAGGTTGAGTATTTTAAAATTCTACAAGTCAAGAGTGGTTGCGCGGGCATGGTAACTAAAGCTAAAAATAGCTTCGATCTAAAAATAGAATTAACGGGGCACATGATGGGGTACCAGGGATTCCTTCTCTTACCTCATTTTCTCTTGTCTTCGATCATTGGCTGGTAGAGAAAGGACCATGGTAAGGAGAAAAGTTGGACTGCAGTGGACTCGAACTGGAACTGATAATGAAACTGAAACTGAAACTGGTGCCAAGGGAAAGTGGGTCATCAGACTGCAATGGACTGGTGCCAAGGTTGGGTGGGTCATCAGACTGCAGTCGGACTGATGCCATGGTAGAGTGGGTCATCAGACTGCAGTGGACTGGTGCCAAGGTAGAGTGGGTCATCAGACTGCAGTGGACTGGTGCCAAGGTAGAGTGGGTCATCAGACTGCAGTGGACTGGTGCCAAGGTAGAGTGGGTCATCAGACTGCAGTGGACTGGTGCCAAGGTAGAGTGGGTCATCAGACTGCAGTGGACTGGTGCCAAGGTAGAGTGGGTCATCAGACTGCAGTGGACTGGTGGCAAGGTAGAGTGGGTCATCAGACTGCAGTGGACTGGTGGCAAGGTAGAGTGGGTCATCAGACTGCAGTGGACTGGTGCCAAGGTCGGGTGGGTCATGCGCTTTTTCTTCCTATTCTGACCCCTGTTCCAATACTATTGAAGGTGGGTCCCGGGAAGGTCACTAGTAGACGATTCACGAATCATTAACCTGAGATTAGAAAACAAACTAAAACATATAATTTCTTATGTTTCAACAGAAATCGTAAATGTCCAGTCGACAGGAAACCTATTGGTCCAGCGCCAGTAAGTAGATCATTAATATGTGTGCCTTAATGGCCCTACAAGTAGTAGTGATCATAAGTAGCGTCCTCCATGAGAAGTAATTTTGACTAAAGTGCCACTCTCTCCAAGAAGCACCTCTAACAGCATGTAAGGCAAACAGCGAGCGGCGCCTAGCAATTCACGTCTTCTATGTATATGGCAACACAATACAGTCGAACCCCGCGTTACGGACACCGCGTTAATACAGACATCCCGTTAGATCGAGCAGGTTTCGTATGGCCACGGTACACTGCACTGTCAAGGCACTGCACGGATTCATTCCGTTAATACGGACACCGTGTTAATACGGACACTCTAATACAGACACCGTGTTAATACGGACACTCTAATACAGACACCGTGTTAATACGGACACTCTAATACAGACACCGTGTTAATACAGACACTCTAATACAGACACCGCGTTAATACGGACACTCTAATACAGACACCGTGTTAATACGGACACTCTAATACAGACACCGTGTTAATACGGACACTCTAATACAGACACCGTGTTAATACGGACATTCTAATACAGACACCGTGTTAATACGGACACTCTAATACAGACACCGCGTTAATACGGACACTCTAATACAGACACCGTGTTAATACGGACACTCTAATACAGACACCGTGTTAATACGGACACTCTAATACAGACACCGTGTTAATACGGACACTCTAATACAGACACCGCGTTAATACGGACACTCTAATACAGACACCGTGTTAATACGGACACTCTAATACAGACACCGTGTTAATACGGACACTCTAATACAGACACCGTGTTAATACGGACACTCTAATACAGACACCGTGTTAATACGGACACCCTAATACAGACACCGTGTTAATACGGACACTCTAATACAGACACCGCGTTAATACGGACACTCTAATACAGACACCGTGTTAATACGGACACTCTAATACAGACACCGCGTTAATACGGACACTCTAATACAGACACCGCGTTAATACGGACACTCTGATCTAATACAGACACCGTGTTAATATGGACACTCTAACACAGACACCGCGTTAATACGGACACTCTAATACAGACACTCTAATACAGACACCGCGTTAATACGGACACTCTAATACAGACACTCTAATACAGACACCGTGTTAATACGGACACTCTAATACAGACACCGTGTTAATACGGACACTCTAATACAGACACCGCGTTAATACGGACACTCTAATACAGACACCGTGTTAATACGGACACTCTAATACAGACACCGCGTAAATACGGACACTCTAATACAGACACTCTAATACAGACACCGAGTTAATACGGACACTCTAATACAGACACCGCGTTAATACGGACACTCTAATTCAGACACTCTAATACAGACACCGCGTTAATACGGACACTCTAATACAGACACCGCGTTAATGCGGACACTCTAATACAGACACCGCGTTAATACGGACACTCTAATACAGACACCGCGTTAATACGGACACTCTAATACAGACACTCTAATACAGACACCGCGTTAATACGGACACTCTAATACAGACACCGTGTTAATACGGACACTCTAATACAGACACCGTGTTAATACGGACACTCTAATACAGACACTCTAATACAGACACCGAGTTAATACGGACACTCTAATACAGACACAGCGTTAATACGGACACTCTAATTCAGACACTCTAATACAGACACCGCGTTAATACGGACACTCTAATACAGACACCGCGTTAATACGGACACTCTAATACAGACACCGTGTTAATACGGACATTCTAATACAGACACCGTGTTAATACGGACACTCTAATACAGACACCGTGTTAATACAGACACTCTAATACAGGCACCGCGTTAATACGGACACTCTAATACAGACACCGTATTAATACGGACACTCTAATACAGACACCGTGTTAATACGGACACTCTAATACAGACACCGTGTTAATACGGACACTCTAATACAGACACCGTGTTAATACGGACACTCTAATACAGACACCGTGTTAATACGGGCACTCTAATACAGACACCGTGTTAATACGGACATTCTAATACAGACACCGTGTTAATACGGACACTCTAATACAGACACCGCGTTAATACGGACACTCTAATACAGACACCGTGTTAATACGGACACTCTAATACAGACACCGTGTTAATACGGACACTCTAATACAGACACCGTGTTAATACGGACACTCTAATACAGACACCGTGTTAATACAGACACTCTAATACAGACACCGCGTTAATACGGACACTCTAATACAGACACCGTGTTAATACGGACACTCTAATACAGACACCGTGTTAATACGGACACTCTAATACAGACACCGTGTTAATACGGACACTCTAATACAGACACCGTGTTAATACAGACACTCTAATACAGACACCGCGTTAATACGGACACTCTAATACAGACACCGTGTTAATACGGCCACTCTAATACAGACACCGTGTTAATACGGACACTCTAATACAGACACCGTGTTAATACGGACACTCTAATACAGACACCGTGTTAATACGGACACTCTAATACAGACACCGCGTTAATACGGACACTCTAATACAGACACCGTGTTAATACGGACACTCTAATACAGACACCGCGTTAATACGGACACTCTAATACAGACACCGCGTTAATACGGACACTCTGATCTAATACAGACACCGTGTTAATATGGACACTCTAATACAGACACCGCGTTAATACGGACACTCTAATACAGACACTCTAATACAGACACCGCGTTAATACGGACACTCTAATACAGACACTCTAATACAGACACCGTGTTAATACGGACACTCTAATACAGACACCGTGTTAATACGGACACTCTAATACAGACACCGCGTTAATACGGACACTCTAATACAGACACCGTGTTAATACGGACACTCTAATACAGACACCGCGTTAATACGGACACTCTAATACAGACACTCTAATACAGACACCGAGTTAATACGGACACTCTAATACAGACACCGCGTTAATACGGACACTCTAATTCAGACACTCTAATACAGACACCGCGTTAATACGGACACTCTAATACAGACACCGCGTTAATACGGACACTCTAATACAGACACCGCGTTAATACGGACACTCTAATACAGACACCGCGTTAATACGGACACTCTAATACAGACACCGTGTTAATACGGACACTCTAATACAGACACCGTGTTAATACGGACACTCTAATACAGACACCGTGTTAAGTGTCATTGTCTGAGAAAACCGGGCAGAGTTGAAAGATGGGGGTCGGCGATTCCTTTCAAATTGCTATCATTTATTACCTATAGGAATAGATTAAGAATGGTTCAGGCTTTTGCTCGAAAGTTGACCACCCACCCTTGTTTTGCATCAAAATCGCCCTGAAAGACGCTAAAATTTCGGGTCACTTTGGCGCTCTGTAAAACTCATATTACATGATTTTCTATGATACATTAAGTTTGGTTGTAATATTTAGCCTATGTAGAGCTGGATTACATGCAATAATGGCAAATTTTCGAAAAACATCTTTTTTCACTTCGAGTTAAAAGTCAGTTGTCGACGGCCTTCGGCGGTCGACTAAATTTAAGCCATTTTATGGAGGTCCGTTCTTAAAAGTGCGGCAGTTTATTTTCTTAATTTAGCCATTTTTAACAAGTTTATTCTTTCCTTTCTTGATTTCCAAAAACTCTTACTCGGATATTTTCAACGACTTCGCGTGAGCAGCCTCCGACTCTTCAAGGTAGTCGGCTCTTTTCCCGTCAAATTTTGTTTGTTTATCATCAATAAGTCGGACTTGGTTCTTCGTATACTGTCTTTTTAACCGCAAGCCACTCTTTAGTGCTTTAAAAGACCTTAAAATCTTACAAGAACATGATAAAAGGTAAATAGCTTCGTTTCACACATACTAATTAAGTCAATAAACACTCAGTCAGTCAACATCAGCAGATTGTGTGACAGAAGTGTTTGATCGCGATTTTGCCGGGAAAACAAGGGTTTCAAGCTCTCTCTATGTACAACATATTACAATCCAATCAAAAGAAATATATGTAATGCCTAGATGGATTTATTCAGTAAATATACCATTATTAAACATTTGAGAGTTCGTCCGCAAATCATCATTTAGAATCTGTATGTCAACAGCGACACTAAATGAATACTAACTAATTACTTCATTGAACATGGTCACGCATCACTAATTTAAATTTGGCTGTATTCACCGTTAAAGTAGCATTGGATTGCTGATACAATAGTATTGTAATATCTTGTAATCCAGTGAGTTAAAAATGATTTGATACAACAAATCAACAAACTAGTGCCGGTTCAGTTACAGACATAACTCTCACCAGCCAATCTCTCTACTGTCCAGTCGATGTCCAGTCTCATATTGCGTCAGTCCACGCACTGAGCCGGCCCCGTCCACACTAATCCGTTTTCGTTTGAAAACGCATACTTTTTTATCCGTTTTTAGCGATCGTCCATTAATAATAATAATATGTCGGTTCTTATATAGCGCATTCCACTGACAAACAATCAAATGAAAACATAGATGAAAACGGAGGTTTTCGAAAACGCTTTCAAAAGTGGAGACGTTTGAAAACGCCGCATGCAGGTCTCAGATCCAGGAAAAGATGTGACCGTTTCCCGAACCGGCAGTTTTTGTACCTTTTTATGAATAAATTAAACATTCAAGAGAGCTATATATATATTACTCTTACTTTGAAAAAATTGACCGTTCTCCGGAAAACGGCGTAAACCGGTCTGGATCTGCGCCTGGATCTATATTTGGTGCAAAAACGGAGCTTTTCAGAAACGCTTACGTCACAAAAAAATGCTAGGAAAAAAATAAAAGTAATTATAGAGAAAAAGCTTTGTTTGATTAAAACTCGGCATAATGAACGTTTCCAGCTAAAATTACAAATTATATTTAGTTCTTATTAACCGAGCGGGAGGTCTGTACAGGAAAATCTTGACCGAGGTCGTGAAAGTACAGACCGAGCGCAGCGAGGTCTGTACCACGACCGAGGTCAAGATTTTCCTGTACAGACCGACCAAGCTCGGTTAATAAGATATTTATTATATGGCCGAGTTTCAACAAGAACAACAAAGTAATTTTGAGTTTTTCGCTCAACGTTTTATTGTCGACCCTGAAGCGTGCGTAAATAAGCCTACTTGACTCAGCGAATCCAGTAAATTAAACCGCATCAAAACTTGAATGAAGTAAAGCGTGTTTTTATAAACATATTTCAAATCAGATGCCGTTATACACACAAAGATATTCACAATCCATGTTTAAGTCATTTTAGGTAAAGAAACACGTAAGAAAAGACCACAAACACGCTTACTTTCACCAATCTTGTCACTCGTGTTGTCACTCATCATCATGCAGTTTCAGCGAATTTGTTTTTGTTTAGCCTTGTGAAAACTCTTCAAACGCCACAACGATAATTACAAGATACCATTAAACCACATCCAAGAATAAATTGAATTCACTTTTTGACGAAATAGTTTGAAGAGACGAAAATATGTCTTTGAAAGTCTTCGGCAGCTTTGCATCCACACGCTACAACAGCCTTTTTGCAGAGCGAAAAACCAGCAATTTTGACGACTTTATCCTTAGATTTTCCATCGGATTTAGTACTTTAATGCACTGTCAAATCGATTCCATCTATTCTCTTAATTGTTCAAGGGAGAACTCCAAGAAGAAAGTACAAACAGCGACCTTCTTCATGCAGGGTTCTTGTTGAGTTGGCAGTAGTTTTCGGCTTCCATGTTGTTCATTCAATCCTACATACCACGACACAAGGCGACTTTTTGGACTCTGTTCGAACTTAGACAACTTCTTTCCATTTAAAATAAGTTCCTGTGATGCTTTTTGATGATTTCAGTCAAAATTAATATCAGCTGTCGGACCGGTTTTCAAGCCGGTCTTCCTCGGAGAATCTAGACCGGAAAAACGGTCTTAATATCCGATTTCATCCAATCAGATTGCTCGATTTGCTAGCGTCCAGGCTCCAAGAAACTCGGCCATATAATAATACATTATATTGTTTTTTGTTTTTCTTTATCACGCGCGCGCGCGCGCGGTGTATCGCGGTGTACCACGCGCGCGCGTGACAAAGAAAAACAAAAAGCGATATAATTACTTTTATTCTTTTATTAGCATTTTTTGTGAAATTATTGATTAATTAGGGGGCCCTGTGGTATCTCTGGCGCTATTGAAGCGTGCATTGGGGGAGGAAGGGGGAGGGGAAGGAGGAACGGTGGGCGGGAAGGGGGAGGAGGGTGTTTGGAATAAAATTCCTTTTTTTTAATTCAACGTGTCAATCGATCTAGCATTACTGCTAATTTGGGACACGACTCTCAACACTCATTTCTTACTACATTCTCTATTATGTACTATACACCCAACGCTCATCTCACTATTTCGTTTTTAATGAGGGAGGAAAACCGGAGTACCAGAAGAAAAACCCTCGAAACAAGGGAGAGAACGAACTGACAAACTCAACTCACATGAAGTGCCCGATTCGTGAATTGAACCAGGCACCACAGCGTTTCATGAGAGGCGAATGCTCTCACCACTCGGCCACCATTGCTCCCTAGAGGGGGGATGGGGAACGGAAGAGGATGAACGGGGGAAGGAGGAAGGAGGAAGCGGGATGGGGAGGGGGGAGGGAGGAGGGAGATGGGGTAGGGAGCAGGCGGGAGACGTGCACGAGGAGTTTGAGAGGTGCACTACAATCAAAGCCAGGCTATAGAAACTGCTATAAACTACAGATGGTTTAACGCCTGTTCTTGACAATAACGGAAGCGCATAAATTAAAAATAAGGTACAGTACCAAAATCAACAATTTACGGCGTCAAAACCACCCCTCCCCTCCCCTCCACATTCTCCCATCCAGATAACCAAAACAGAAAATGAGAAAAGATAGGAATAAAAATCATAATCGTTAACTGTTTATACCACATAAAAGCAATTCATGTTTTAGAGTAATGTTCAGTGTTTTGTGAAAACCGTGAAAACTATTATCGTTATGTCTAACTCACGCGAAACTGGCCTAAAAGTACCCATTTGTTTTTTTCTTAGAAAACTAAGCTAATGACTAGTAGATTAAAAAACTCACTTGACCCATGTTTGGGTATAGGGGTGCCGCTGAGGGTTTGAAACCCTGGTCCTGTTTAGGACAAAATATATATACTAAAATATCCACCCTGTCTACAACAACACCCTCTATTTTATGACCCTATTTAGGACAAAGGACAAAATACTGTCTTCTGTCTGGCAGGTCTACTGATACCAACACTTCTATCACACAATCTGCTGAAATTGACTGACTGAGTGTTTATTGACTTAATTAGTAGCGTGGACTGACGCAATATGAGACTGGACATCGACTGGACAGCAGAGAGATTGGCTGGTGAGAGTTCACTATTATAGTCCAGTTATGTCTGTAACTGAACCGGCACTAGTTTGTTGATTTGTTGTATCAAATCATTTTTAACTCACTGGATTACAAGATATTACAATACTATTGTATCAGCAATCCAATGCTACTTTAACGGTGAATACAGCCAAATTTAAATTAGTGATGCGTGACCATGTTCAATGAAGTAATTAGTTAGTATTCATTTAGTGTCGCTGTTGACATACAGATTCTAAATGATGATTTGCGGACGAACTCTCAAATGTTTAATAATGGTATATTTACTGAATAAATCCATCTAGGCATTACATATATTTCTTTTGATTGGATTGTAATATGTTGTACATAGAGAGAGCTTGAAACCCTTGTTTTCCCGGCAAAATCGCGATCAAACACTTCTGTCACACAATCTGCTGATGTTGACTGACTGAGTGTTTATTGACTTAATTAGTATGTGTGAAACGAAGCTATTTACCTTTTATCATGTTCTTGTAAGATTTTAAGGTCTTTTAAGAGTGGATGCCAGTAAGGATCGAGACTAATTCTTCAACTCAAAAAATTCGAATTTAATTTTCTTTCACCATATCATTCCTTTCGATGACCTATTCTAGGGAAAAATACTAAAAAGTTCCATCGATTTTTATTTTAGGAGAAATTTCCAGTTTTTAAAAACCGGTCTGTCGACCGAACATTTTCGGCTAAATAATAAGCCTAATTTGAACAGTCAGTGTATGTTCACCTCTAGCTCTACAACAATGACATTCAGTACACTGAATAAACGTTTCATGGTCTTTTCTACTGCATAATTTATTTTTCTGTAACTTCTGTAGTTGTTTTTCAAATTTGGTTTTAAAAAGGTATACTGAGCGCCATGAACGGAACGTTGAAATATAGGCAATGTTTGAGATACGAAAAAGGAATCTGGTACATCAATTTTTGAAGAAAACGCCATGTCCCAGGAAAGCTTCACGTTTGCTCTATCAGTTTAGAAAGTTTCCAGCTTGGGAATTCAATGTAGCATTTTTGAGAAATAAAACTATTAGGCTTGGGACTGCCAAAATTAGCATAATTTTCGTCCTGTGGCGGACATTTTTGTCGTTAAAAAACACAAAACTTAATTCCAAAACACGACTATCTTGCACTTTTAGTTGCTCGCTGCCAACTGATAACAATCTTGGAGTTAATAAGAGTTATTTTCAACCATATTTGAGCTATTTCAGCCACATAAGCTCCTAAAATAGTGACAATTAGCATATTCATTGATCAAATATAAACACCGTTTCCGAAAATTGTGGTTCTTCACTCTAAAATGCTTAGAGTTTGCTCCAAATAAGATTTACAAACAATTGCACTGATTTCTAGTTCAAACTGGCGCTTTATCATGAAGAGTTCGGATATTTTGACACGATGCTCCACTTTGTTGACAAGCCAATTATGTAACGCAATGTAGCTGCTGCAAGTCACGCTACTGCCCTTCGAATAATTTTTTTGCGGCATGAAATAATAGTTTTAATCATAAAATATAATACTAAACAGAATTCATACTTGCTTGAATGGGTGGAATTTCGTATATACGTTGTTTAAACAAAATTCGTATTTTGCTGTTATCTGATCGACCATCTATGCTAATTTTAACTTTTGCCAGAGTTATTTACGACCATCGAAACACAAACATTGTTGAAAATCATTCCTATTGACTCGGACATTGTTTTCCATCAGCAGCAATCAACTAAAAGTGCAAGATAGCCGTGTTTTGGCGTTAGGTTTTGTGTGTTTGGATGACAAACATCAAAAATTTATGTACCAGATTCCTTTTTCGTACCTCAAACATTGCCTATATTTCAACGTTCCGTTCATGGCGCTCAGTATACCTTTTTAAAACCAAATTTGAAAAATAACTACAGAAGTTACAGAAAAATAAATTACACAGTAGAAAAGACCAAGAAACGTTTATTAAGTGTTCTTAATGTCATTGTTGTAGTTCTAGAGGTGCACACACACCGACTGTTCAAATTTGGCTTATAATTTAGCCAAAAAAAATAAGTAGATAGACGGGTTTTTAAAAACTGGAAATTTTTCCTAAAATAAAATTCGCTGGAACTTTTTAGTATTTTTCCCTAAAATAGGTCATCGAAAGGAATGATATGGAGAAATAAAATTAAATTCGAATTTTTTGAGTTGAAGAATTAGTCTCGATCCTTACTGGCATCCACTCTTAAAGCACTAAAGAGTGGCTTGCGGTTAAAAAGACAGTATACGAAGAACCAAGTCCGACTTATTGATGATAAACAAACAAAATTTGACGGGAAAAGAGCCGACTACCTTGAAGAGTCGGAGGCTGCTCACGCGCGAAGTCGTTGAAAATATCCGAGTAAGAGTTTTTGGAAATCAAGAAAGGAAAGAATAAACTTGTTAAAAATGGCTAAATTAAGAAAATAAACTGCCGCACTTTTAAGAACGGACCTCCATAAAATGGCTTAAATTTAGTCGACCGCCGAAGGCCGTCGACAACTGACTTTTAACTCGAAGTGAAAAAAGATGTTTTTCGAAAATTTGCCATTATTGCATGTAACCCAGCTCTACATAGGCTAAATATTACAACCAAACTTAATGTATCATAGAAAATCATGTAATATGAGTTTTACAGTGCGCCAAAGTGACCCGAAATTTTAGCGTCTTTCAGGGCGATTTTGATGCAAAACAAGGGTGGGTGGTCAACTTTCGAGCAAAAGCCTGAACCAAACTTTAAATACGACCATTCTTAATCTATTCCTATAGGTAATAAATGATAGCAATTTGAAAGGAATCGGCCGACCCCCATCTTTCAACTCTGCCCGGTTTTCTCAGACAATGACACTTAACACGGTGTCTGTATTAGAGTGTCCGTATTAACACGGTGTCTGTATTAGAGTGTCCGTATTAACACGGTGTCTGTATTAGAGTGTCCGTATTAACACTACATTTAAAGCAATTAGGGAATTAAAAATCAATAGACAGGACGCAGATAACAAGACTACGCATCAACAACTACAACACGACATTTAAAGCAATTAGGGAATTAAAAATCAATAGACAGGACGCAGATAACAAGACTACACATCAACAACTACAACACTACATTTAAAGCAATTAGGGAATTAAAAATCAATAGACAGGACGCAGATAACAAGACTACACATCAACAACTACAACACTACATTTAAAGCAATTAGGGAATTAAAAATCAATAGACAGGACGCAGATAACAAGACTACACATCAACAACTACAACACTACATTTAAAGCAATTAGGGAATTAAAAATCAATAGACAGGACGCAGATAACAAGACTACACATCAACAACTACAACACTACATTTAAAGCAATTAGGGAATTAAAAAATCAATAGACAGGACGCAGATAACGAGACTACACATCAACAACTACAACACTACATTTAAAGCAATTAGGGAATTAAAAAATCAATAGACAGGACGCAGATAACAAGACTACACATCAACAACTACAACACTACATTTAAAGCAATTAGGGAATTAAAAATCAATAGACAGGACGCAGATAACGAGACCACATCAACAACTACAACACTACATTTAAAGCAATTAGGGAATTAAAAATCAATAGACAGGACGCAGATAACAACACTACACATCAACAACTACAACACTACATTTAAAGCAATTAGGGAATTAAAAATCAATAGACAGGACGCAGATAACAAGACTACACATCAACAACTACAACACTACATTTAAAGCAATTAGGGAATTAAAAATCAATAGACAGGACGCAGATAACAAGACTACACATCAACAACTACAACACTACATTTAAAGCAATTAGGGAATTAAAAAAAAAATCAATAGACAGGACGCAGATAACGAGACTACACATCAACAACTACAACACTACATTTAAAGCAATTAGGGAATTAAAAATCAATAGACAGGACGCAGATAACAAGACTACACATCAACAACTACAACACTACATTTAAAGCAATTAGGGAATTAAAAATCAATAGACAGGACGCAGATAACAAGACTACACATCAACAACTACAACACTACATTTAAAGCAATTAGGGAATTAAAAATCAATAGACAGGACTCAGATAACAAGACTACACATCAACAACTACAACACTACAATTAAAGCAATTAGGGAATTTAAAAATCAATAGACAGGACGCAGATAACAAGACTACACATCAACAACTACAACACTACATTTAAAGCAATTAGGGAATTAAAAATCAATAGACAGGACGCAGATAACAAGACTACACATCAACAACTACAACACTACATTTAAAGCAATTAGGGAATTAAAAATCAATAGACAGGACGCAGATAACGAGACTACACATCAACAACTACAACACTACATTTAAAGCAATTAGGGAATTAAAAATCAATAGACAGGACGCAGATAACAAGACTACACATCAACAACTACAACACTACATTTAAAGCAATTAGGGAATTAAAAATCAATAGACAGGACGCAGATAACGAGACCACATCAACAACTACAACACTACATTTAAAGCAATTAGGGAATTAAAAATCAATAGACAGGACGCAGATAACAAGACTACACATCAACAACTACAACACTACATTTAAAGCAATTAGGGAATTAAAAATCAATAGACAGGACGCAGATAACAAGACTACACATCAACAACTACAACACTACATTTAAAGCAATTAGGGAATTAAAAATCAATAGACAGGACGCAGATAACAAGACTACACATCAACAACTACAACACTACATTTAAAGCAATTAGGGAATTAAAAATCAATAGACAGGACGCAGATAACGAGACTACACATCAACAACTACAACACTACATTTAAAGCAATTAGGGAATTAAAAATCAATAGACAGGACGCAGATAACAAGACTACACATCAACAACTACAACACTACATTTAAAGCAATTAGGGAATTAAAAATCAATAGACAGGACGCAGATAACAAGACTACACATCAACAACTACAACACTACATTTAAAGCAATTAGGGAATTAAAAATCAATAGACAGGACTCAGATAACAAGACTACACATCAACAACTACAACACTACAATTAAAGCAATTAGGGAATTAAAAATCAATAGACAGGACGCAGATAACAAGACTACACATCAACAACTACAACACTACATTTAAAGCAATTAGGGAATTAAAAATCAATAGACAGGACGCAGATAACAAGACTACACATCAACAACTACAACACTACATTTAAAGCAATTAGGGAATTTAAAAATCAATAGACAGGACGCAGATAACAAGACTACACATCAACAACTACAACACTACATTTAAAGCAATTAGGGAATTAAAAATCAATAGACAGGACGCAGATAACAAGACTACACATCAACAACTACAACACTACATTTAAAGCAATTAGGGAATTAAAAATCAATAGACAGGACGCAGATAACAAGACTACACATCAACAACTACAACACTACAATTAAAGCAATTAGGGAATTAAAAATCAATAGACAGGACGCAGATAACGAGACTACACATCAACAACTACAACACTACATTTAAAGCAATTAGGGAATTAAAAATCAATAGATAGGACGCAGATAACAAGACTACACATCAACAACTACAACACTACATTTAAAGCAATTAGGGAATTAAAGATCAATAGACAGGACGCAGATAACAAGACTACACATCAACAACTACAACACTACATTTAAAGCAATTAGGGAATTAAAAATCAATAGACAGGACGCAGATAACAAGACTACACATCAACAACTACAACACTACATTTAAAGCAATTAGGGAATTAAAAATCAATAGACAGGACGCAGATAACAAGACTACACATCAACAACTACAAACACTACATTTAAAGCAATTAGGGAATTAAAAATCAATAGACAGGACGCAGATAACGAGACTACACATCAACAACTACAACACTACATTTAAAGCAATTAGGGAATTAAAAATCAATAGACAGGACGCAGATAACAAGACTACACATCAACAACTACAACACTACATTTAAAGCAATTAGGGAATTAAAAATCAATAGACAGGACGCAGATAACAAGACTACACATCAACAACTACAACACTACATTTAAAGCAATTAGGGAATTAAAAATCAATAGACAGGACGCAGATAACAAGACTACACATCAACAACTACAACACTACATTTAAAGCAATTAGGGAATTAAAAATCAATAGACAGGACGCAGATAACAAGACTACACATCAACAACTACAACACTACATTTAAAGCAATTAGGGAATTAAAAATCAATAGACAGGACGCAGATAACAAGACTACACATCAACAACTACAACACTACATTTAAAGCAATTAGGGAATTAAAAATCAATAGACAGGACGCAGATAACAAGACTACACATCAACAACTACAACACTACATTTTAAAGCAATTAGGGAATTAAAATCAATAGACAGGACGCAGATAACAAGACTACACATCAACAACTACAACACTACATTTAAAGCAATTAGGGAATTAAAAATCAATAGACAGGACGCAGATAACAGGACTACACATCAAACAACTACAACACTACATTTAAAGCAATTAGGGATTAAAAATCAATAGACAGGACTCAGATAACAAGACTACACATCAACAACTACAACACTACATTTAAAGCAATTAGGGAATTAAAAATCAATAGACAGGACGCAGATAACAAGACTACACATCAACAACTACAACACTACATTTAAAGCAATTAGGGAATTAAAAATCAATAGACAGGACGCAGATAACAAGACTACACATCAACAACTACAACACTACATTTAAAGCAATTAGGGAATTAAAAATCAATAGACAGGACGCAGATAACAAGACTACACATCAACAACTACAACACTACATTTAAAGCAATTAGGGAATTAAAAATCAATAGACAGGACGCAGATAACAAGACTACACATCAACAACTACAACACTACATTTTAAAGCAATTAGGGAATTAAAAATCAATAGACAGGACGCAGATAACAAGACTACACATCAACAACTGCAACACTACAATTAAAGCAATTAGGGAATTAAAAATCAATAGACAGGACTCAGATAACAAGACTACACATCAACAACTACAACACTACAATTAAAGCAATTAGGGAATTAAAAATCAATAGACAGGACGCAGATAACAAGACTACACATCAACAACTACAACACTACATTTAAAGCAATTAGGGAATTAAAAATCAATAGACAGGACGCAGATAACAAGACTACACATCAACAACTACAACACTACATTTAAAGCAATTAGGGAATTAAAAATCAATAGACAGGACGCAGATAACAAGACTACACATCAACAACTACAACACTACATTTAAAGCAATTAGGGAATTAAAAATCAATAGACAGGACGCAGATAACAAGACTACACATCAACAACTACAACACTACATTTTAAAGCAATTAGGGAATTAAAAATCAATAGACAGGACGCAGATAACAAGACTACACATCAACAACTACAACACTACAATTAAAGCAATTAGGGAATTAAAAATCAATAGACAGGACGCAGATAACGAGACTACACATCAACAACTACAACACTACATTTAAAGCAATTAGGGAATTAAAAATCAATAGACAGGACGCAGATAACAAGACTACACATCAACAACTACAACACTACATTTAAAGCAATTAGGGAATTAAAAATCAATAGACAGGACGCAGATAACAAGACTACACATCAACAACTACAACACTACATTTAAAGCAATTAGGGAATTAAAAATCAATAGACAGGACGCAGATAACAAGACTACACATCAACAACTACAACACTACATTTAAAGCAATTAGGGAATTAAAAATCAATAGACAGGACGCAGATAACAAGACTACACATCAACAACTACAACACTACATTTAAAGCAATTAGGGAATTAAAAATCAATAGACAGGACGCAGATAACGAGACTACACATCAACAACTAGAACACTACATTTAAAGCAATTAGGGAATTAAAAATCAATAGACAGGACGCAGATAACAAGACTACACATCAACAACTACAACACTACATTTAAAGCAATTAGGGAATTAAAAATCAATAGACAGGACGCAGATAACAAGACTACACATCAACAACTACAACACTACATTTTAAAGCAATTAGGGAATTAAAAATCAATAGACAGGACGCAGATAACGAGACTACACATCAACAACTACAACACTACATTTAAAGCAATTAGGGAATTAAAAATCAATAGATAGGACGCAGATAACAAGACTACACATCAAACAACTACAACACTACATTTAAAGCAATTAGGGAATTAAAGATCAATAGACAGGACGCAGATAACAAGACTACACATCAACAACTACAACACTACATTTAAAGCAATTAGGGAATTAAAAATCAATAGACAGGACGCAGATAACAAGACTACACATCAACAACTACAACACTACATTTAAAGCAATTAGGGAATTAAAAATCAATAGACAGGACGCAGATAACAAGACTACACATCAACAACTACAACACTACATTTAAAGCAATTAGGGAATTTAAAAATCAATAGACAGGACGCAGATAACGAGACTACACATCAACAACTAGAACACTACATTTAAAGCAATTAGGGAATTAAAAATCAATAGACAGGACGCAGATAACAAGACTACACATCAACAACTACAACACTACATTTAAAGCAATTAGGGAATTAAAAATCAATAGACAGGACGCAGATAACAAGACTACACATCAACAACTACAACACTACATTTAAAGCAATTAGGGAATTAAAAATCAATAGACAGGACGCAGATAACAATAAGACTACACATCAACAACTACAACACTACATTTAAAGCAATTAGGGAATTAAAAATCAATAGACAGGACGCAGATAACAAGACTACACATCAACAACTACAACACTACATTTAAAGCAATTAGGGAATTAAAAATCAATAGACAGGACGCAGATAACGAGACTACACATCAACAACTAGAACACTACATTTAAAGCAATTAGGGAATTAAAAATCAATAGACAGGACGCAGATAACAAGACTACACATCAACAACTACAACACTACATTTAAAGCAATTAGGGAATTAAAAATCAATAGACAGGACGCAGATAACAAGACTACACATCAACAACTACAACACTACATTTAAAGCAATTAGGGAATTAAAAATCAATAGACAGGACGCAGATAACAAGACTACACATCAACAACTACAACACTACATTTAAAGCAATTAGGGAATTAAAAAGATCAATAGACAGGACGCAGATAACAAGACTACACATCAACAACTACAACACTACATTTAAAGCAATAGGGAATTAAAAATCAATAGACAGGACACAGATAACAAGACTACACATCAACAACTACAACACTACATTTAAAGCAATTAGGGAATTAAAAATCAATAGACAGGACGCAGATAACAAGACTACACATCAACAACTACAACACTACATTTTAAAGCAATTAGGGAATTAAAAATCAATAGACAGGACGCAGATAACGAGACTACACATCAACAACTACAACACTACATTTAAAGCAATTAGGGAATTAAAAATCAATAGACAGGACGCAGATAACAAGACTACACATCAACAACTACAACACTACATTTAAAGCAATTAGGGAATTAAAGATCAATAGACAGGACGCAGATAACAAGACTACACATCAACAACTACAACACTACATTTAAAGCAATTAGGGAATTAAAAATCAATAGACAGGACGCAGATAACAAGACTACACATCAACAACTACAACACTACATTTAAAGCAATTAGGGAATTAAAAATCAATAGACAGGACGCAGATAACAAGACTACACATCAACAACTACAACACTACATTTAAAGCAATTAGGGAATTAAAAATCAATAGACAGGACGCAGATAACGAGACTACACATCAACAACTAGAACACTACATTTAAAGCAATTAGGGAATTAAAAATCAATAGACAGGACGCAGATAACAAGACTACACATCAACAACTACAACACTACATTTAAAGCAATTAGGGAATTAAAAATCAATAGACAGGACGCAGATAACAAGACTACACATCAACAACTACAACACTACATTTAAAGCAATTAGGGAATTAAAATCAATAGACAGGACGCAGATAACAAGACTACACATCAACAACTACAACACTACATTTAAAGCAATTAGGGAATTAAAAATCATAGACAGGACGCAGATAACAAGACTACACATCAACAACTACAACACTACATTTAAAGCAATTAGGGAATTAAAAATCAATAGACAGGACGCAGATAACAAGACTACACATCAACAACTACAACACTACATTTAAAGCAATTAGGGAATTAAAAATCAATAGACAGGACGCAGATAACGAGACTACACATCAACAACTACAACACTACATTTAAAGCAATTAGGGATTAAAAATCAATAGACAGGACGCAGATAACAAGACTACACATCAACAACTACAAACACTACATTTAAAGCAATAGGGAATAAAAATCAATAGACAGGACGCAGATAACAAGACTACACATCAACAACTACAACACTACATTTAAAGCAATTAGGGAATTAAAAATCAATAGACAGGACGCAGATAACAAGACTACACATCAACAACTACAACACTACATTTAAAGCAATTAGGGAATTAAAAATCAATAGACAGGACGCAGATAACAAGACTACACATCAACAACTACAACACTACATTTAAAGCAATTAGGGAATTAAAAATCAATAGACAGGACACAGATACACAGACTACACATCAACAACTACAACACTACATTTAAAGCAATTAGGGAATTAAAAATCAATAGACAGGACGCAGATAACAAGACTACACATCAACAACTACAACACTACATTTAAAGCAATTAGGGAATTAAAAATCAATAGACAGGACGCAGATAACAAGACTACACATCAACAACTACAACACTACATTTAAAGCAATTAGGGAATTAAAAATCAATAGACAGGACGCAGATAACAAGACTACACATCAACAACTACAACACTACATTTAAAGCAATTAGGGAATTAAAAATCAATAGACAGGACGCAGATAACGAGACTACACATCAACAACTAGAACACTACATTTAAAGCAATTAGGGAATTAAAAAAAAAAAAAAATCAATAGATGTGTAGTCTCGTTATCTGCGTCCTGTCTATTGATTTTTAATTCCCTAATTGCTTTAAATGTAGTGTTGTAGTTGTTGATGTGGTAGTCTTGTTATCTGCGTCCTGTCTATTGATTTTTAATTCCCTAATTGCTTTAAATGTAGTGTTGTAGTCGTTGATGTGTAGTCTTGTTATCTGCGTCCTATCTATTGAGTTTTTAATTCCCTAATTGGCTTTAAATGTAGTGTTGTCGTTGTTGATGTGTAGTCTTGTTATCTGCGTCCTGTCTATTGATTTTTAATTCCCTAATTGCTTTAAATGTAGTGTTGTAGTTTGTTGATGTGTTAGTCTTGTTATCTGCGTCGTGTCTATTGATTTTTAATTCCCTAATTGCTTTAAATGTAGTGTTGTAGTTGTTTGATGTGTAGTCTTGTTATCTGCGTCCTGTCTATTGATTTTTTAATTCCCTAATTGCTTTAAATGTAGTGTTGTAGTTGTTGTGTGTAGTCTTGTTATCTGCGTCCTGTCTATTGATTTTTAATTCCCTAATTGCTTTAAATGTAGTGTTGTAGTTGTTTGATGTGTAGTCTTGTTATCTGCGTCCTGTCTATTGATTTTTTAATTCCCTAATTGCTTTAAATGTAGTGTTGTAGTTGTTGATGTGTAGTCTCGTTATCTGCGTCCTGTCTATTGATTTTTAATTCCCTAATTGCTTTAAATGTAGTGTTGTAGTTGTTGATGTGTAGTCTTGTTATCTGCGTCCTGTCTATTGATTTTTAATTCCCTAAATGCTTTAAATGTAGTGTTGTAGTTGTTGATGTGTAGTCTTGTTATCTGCGTCCTGTCTATTGATTTTTAATTCCCTAATTGCTTTAAATGTAGTGTTGTAGTTGTTGATGTGTAGTCTCGTTATCTGCGTCCTGTCTATTGATTTTTAATTCCCTAATTGCTTTAAATGTAGTGTTGTAGTTGTTGATGGTGTAGTCTCGTTATCTGCGTCCTGTCTATTGATTTTTAATTCCCTAATTGCTTCAAATGTAGTGTTTTGTAGTTGTTGATGTGTAGTCTTGTTATCTGCGTCCTGTCTATTGATTTTTAATTCCCTAAATGCTTTAAATGTAGTGTTGTAGTTGTTGATGTGTAGTCTTGTTATCTGCGTCCTGTCTATTGATTTTTAATTCCCTAATTGCTTTAAATGTAGTGTTGTAGTTGTTGATGTGTAGTCTCGTTTATCTGAGTCCTGTCTATTGATTTTTAATTCCCTAATTGCTTTAAATGTAGTGTTGTAGTTGTTGAGTGTAGTCTTGTTATCTGCGTCCTGTCTATTGATTTTTAATTCCCTAATTGCTTTAAATGTAGTGTTGTAGTTGTTGATGTGTAGTCTCGTTATCTGCGTCCTGTCTATTGATTTTTAATTCCCTAATTGCTTTAAATGTAGTGTTGTAGTTGTTGATGTGTAGTCTTGTTATCTGCGACCTGTCTATTGATTTTTTAATTCCCTAATTGCTTTAAATGTAGTGTTGTAGTTGTTGATGTGTAGTCTTGTTATCTGCGTCCTGTCTATTGATTTTTAATTCCCTAATTGCTTTAAATGTAGTGTTGTAGTTGTTGATGTGTAGTCTTGTTATCTGCGTCCTGTCTATTGATTTTTAAATTCCCTAATTGCTTTAAATGTAGTGTTGTAGTTGTTGATGTGTAGTCTCGTTATCTGCGTCCTGTCTATTGATTTTTAATTCCCTAATTGCTTTAAATGTAGTGTTGTAGTTTGTTGATGTGTAGTCTCGTTATCTGCGTCCTGTCTATTGATTTTTAATTCCCTAATTGCTTCAAATGTAGTGTTTGTAGTTGTTGATGTGTAGTCTTGTTATCTGCGTCCTGTCTATTGATTTTTTAATTCCCTAATTGCTTTAAATGTAGTGTTTGTAGTTGTTGATGTGTAGTCTTGTTATCTGCGTCCTATCTATTGATTTTTAATTCCCTAATTGCTTTAAATGTAGTGTTGTAGTTGTTGATGTGTAGTCTTATTATCTGCGTCCTGTCTATTGATTTTTAATTCCCTAATTGCTTTAAATGTAGTGTTTGTAGTTATTTGATGTGTAGTCTCGTTATCTGCGTCCTGTCTATTGATTTTTAATTCCCTAATTGCTTTAAATGTAGTGTTGTAGTTGTTGATGTGTAGTCTCGTTATCTGCGTCCTGTTCTATTGATTTTTAATTCCCTAATTGCTTTAAATGTAGTGTTGTAGTTGTTGATGTGTAGTCTCGTTATCTGCGTCCCTGTCTATTGATTTTTAATTCCCTAATTGCTTTAAATGTAGTGTTGTAGTTGTTGATGTGTAGTCTCGTTATCTGCGTCCTGTCTATTGATTTTTAATTCCCTAATTGCTTTAAATGTAGTGTTGTAGTTGTTGATGTGTGGTCTTGTTATCTGCGTCCTGTCTATTGATTTTTAATTCCCTAATTGCTTTAAAATGTAGTGTTGTAGTTGTTGATGTGTAGTCTTTGTTATCTGCGTCCTATCTATTGATTTTTAATTCCCTAATTGCTTTAAATGTAGTGTTGTCGTTGTTGATGTGTAGTCTTGTTATCTGCGTCCTGTCTATTGATTTTTACAAATTCCCTAAATGCTTTAAATGTAGTGTTGTAGTTGTTGATGTGTAGTCTTGTTATCTGCGTCCTGTCTAATTGATTTTTAATTCCCTAATTGCTTGAAATGTAGTGTTGTAGTTGTTGATGTGTAGTCTCGTTATCTGCGTCCTGTCTATTGAGTTTTAATTCCCTAATTGCTTTAAATGTAGTGTTTGTAGTTTGTTGATGTGTAGTCCTTGTTATCTGCGTCCTGTCTATTGATTTTTTAATTCCCTAATTGCTTTAAATGTAGTGTTGTAGTTGTTTGATGTGTAGTCTCGTTATCTGCGTCCTATCTATTGATTTTTAATTCCCTAATTGCTTTAAATGTAGTGTTGTAGTTGTTGATGTGTAGTCTCGTTTATCTGCGTCCCTATCTATTGATTTTTAATTCCCTAATTGCTTTAAATGTAGTGTTGTAGTTGTTGATGTGTAGTCTTATTATCTGCGTCCTGTCTATTGATTTTTAATTCCCTAATTGCTTTAAATGTAGTGTTGTAGTTATTGATGTGTAGTCTCGTTATCTGCGTCATATCTATTGATTTTTAATTCCCTAATTGCTTTAAATGTAGTGTTGTAGTTGTTGATGTGTAGTCTCGTTATCTGCGTCCTGTCTATTGATTTTTAATTCCCTAATTGCTTTAAATGTAGTGTTGTAGTTGTTGATGTGTAGTCTCGTTATCTGCGTCCTGTCTATTGATTTTTAATTCCCTAATTGCTTTAAATGTAGTGTTGTAGTTGGTTGATGTGTAGTCTCGTTATCTGCGTCCTGTCTATTGATTTTTAATTCCCTAATTGCTTTAAATGTAGTGTTGTAGTTGTTGATGTGTGGTCTTGTTATCTGCGTCCTGTCTATTGATTTTTAATTCCCTAATTGCTTTAAATGTAGTGTTGTAGTTGTTGATGTGTAGTCTTGTTATCTGCGTCCTATCTATTGATTTTTAATTCCCTAATTGCTTTAAATGTAGTGTTGTCGTTGTTGATGTGTAGTCTTGTTATCTGCGTCCTGTCTATTGATTTTTTAATTCCCTAAATGCTTTAAATGTAGTGTTGTAGTTGTTGATGTGTAGTCTTGTTATCTGCGTCCTGTCTATTGATTTTTAATTCCCTAATTGCTTGAAAATGTAGTGTTGTAGTTGTTGATGTGTAGTCTCGTTATCTGCGTCCTGTCTATTGATTTTTATTCCCCTAATTGCTTTAAATGTAGTGTTTGTAGTTGTTGATGTGTAGTCTCGTTATCTGCGTCCTGTCTATTGATTTTTAATTCCCTAATTGCTTCAAATGTAGTGTTGTAGTTGTTGATGTGTAGTCTTGTTATCTGCGTCCTGTCTATTGATTTTTTAATTCCCTAATTGCTTTAAATGTAGTGTTGTAGTTGTTGATGTGTAGTCTTGTTATCTGCGTCCTGTCTATTGATTTTTAATTCCCTAATTGCTTTGAAATGTAGTGTTGTAGTTTGTTGATGTGTAGTCTCGTTATCTGCGTCCTGTCTATTGATTTTTAATTCCCTAATTGCTTTAAATGTAGTGTTGTAGTTGTTGATGTGTAGTCTCGTTATCTGCGTCCTGTCTATTGATTTTTAATTCCCTAATTGCTTCAAATGTAGTGTTGTAGTTGTTGATGTGTAGTCTTGTTATCTGCGTCCTGTCTATTGATTTTTAAATTCCCCTAAATGCTTTAAATGTAGTGTTGTAGTTGTTGATGTGTAGTCCTTGTTATCTGCGTCCTATCTATTGATTTTTAATTCCCTAATTGCTTTAAATGTAGTGTTTGTAGTTGTTTGATGTGTAGTCTTGTTATCTGCGTCCTGTCTATTGATTTTTAATTCCCTAATTGCTTTAAATGTAGTGTTGTAGTTGTTGATGTGTAGTCCTTGTTATCTGCGTCCTGTCTATTGATTTTTAATTCCCTAATTGCTTTTAAATGTAGTGTTGTAGTTATTGATGTGTAGTCTCGTTATCTGCGTCCTGTCTATTGATTTTTAATTCCCTAATTGCTTTAAATGTAGTGTTTGTAGTTGTTGATGTGTAGTCTCGTTAGACTCTGCGTCCCTGTCCTATTGATTTTTAATTCCCCTAATTAGGCTTTAAATGTAGTGTTGTAGTGTGTTGATGTTAGTCCTCGTTATCTGCGTCCTGTCTATTGATTTTTTAATTCCCTAATTGCTTTAAATGTAGTGTTTAGTTTTGTTGATGTACTAGTCTTGTTAATCTGCATCCTGTCCTATTGATTTTGGGAATTCCCTAATTGCTTTAAATGTAAGTGTTGTAGTTGTTGATGTGTAGTCTTGTTATCTGCGTCCTGTCTATTGAATTTTTAAATTCCCTAATTGCTTTAAAATGTAGTGTTGTCGTTGTTGATGTGTAGTCTTGTTATCTGCGTCCTGTCTATTGATTTTTAATTCCCTAATTGCTTTGAAATGTAGTGTTGTAGTTTGTTGATGTGTAGTCTCGTTATCTACGTCCTGTCTATTGATTTTTAATTCCCTAATTGCTTGAAATGTAGTGTTTGTAGTTGTTGATGTGTAGTCTTGTTATCTGCGTCCTGTCTATTGATTTTTTAATTCCCCTAAATGCTTTAAATGTAGTGTTGTAGTTGTTGATGTGTAGTCCTTGTTATCTGCATCGTGTCCTATTGATTTTTAATTCCCTAATTGCTTTAAAAATGTAGTGTTGTAGTTGTTGATGTGTAGTCTTGTTATCTGCCCCCTGTCCTATTGATTTCTAATTCCCTAATTGCTTTAAATGTAGTGTTTTGTAGTTGTTGATGTGTAGTCTCGTTATCTGCGTCCTGATAACGAGACTACACATCAACAACTACAACACTACTTTAAAGCAATTAGGGAATTAAAAATCAATAGACAGGACGCAGATAACGTAGACATACACTATGCAACAACTACAACACTACATTTAAAGCAATTAGGGAATTAAAAATCAATAGACAGGACGCAGATAACGAGACTACACATTCAATAACTACAACACTAACATTTAAAGCAATTAGGAATTAAAAATCAATAGACAGGACGCAGATACGAGACTACACATCAACAACTACAACACTACAATTTAAAGCAATTAGGGAATTAAAAAATCAATAGACAGGACGCAGATAACAAGACTACACATCAACAAGTACAACACTATATTTCAAAGCAATTAGGGAATTAAAAATCAATAGACAGGACGCAGATAACAAGCCTAGGACATCAACAACTACAACACTACATTTAAAGCAATTAGGGAATTAAAAATCAATAAATAGGATGCAGATAACAAGACTACTCATCAACAACTACAACACTACATTTTAAAGCAATTAGTGAATTAAAAATCAATAGACAGGACGCAGATAACAAGACTACACATCAACAACTACAACACTACATTTAAAGCAATTAGGGAATTAAAAAATCAATAGACAGGACGCAGATAACGAGACTACACATCAACAACTACAACACTACATTTAAAGCAATTAGGGATTAAAAATCAATAGACAGGACGCAGATAACGAGACTACACATCAACAACTACAACACTACATTTAAAGCAATTAGGGAATTAAAAATCAATAGACAGGACGCAGATAACGAGACTACACATCAATAACTACAACACTACACATTTAAAGCAATTAGGGAATTAAAAATCATAGACAGGACGCAGATAACGAGACTACACATCAACAACTACAACACTACATTTAAAGCAATTAGGGAATTAAAAATCAATAGATAGGACGCAGATAACAAGACTACACATCCACAAACTACAACACTACATTTAAAGCAATTAGGGAATTAAAAATCAATAGACAGGACGCAGATAACGAGACTACACATCAACAACTACAACACTACATTTAAAGCAATTAGGGAATTAAAAATCAATAGACAGGACGCAGATAACGAGACTACACATCAACAACTACAACACTACATTTAAAGCAATTAGGGAATTAAAAATCAATAGACAGGACGCAGATAACAAGACTACACATCAACAAGTACAACACTATATTTTAAAGCAATTAGGGAATTAAAAATCAATAGACAGGACGCAGATAACAAGACTACACATCAACAACTACAACACTACATTTAAAGCAATTAGGGAATTAAAAATCAATAAATAGGATGCAGATAACAAGACTACTCATCAACAACTACAACACTACATTTAAAGCAATTAGTGAATTAAAAATCAATAGACAGGACGCAGATAACAAGACTACACATCAACAACTACAACACTACATTTAAAGCAATTAGGGAATTAAAAATCAATAGACAGGACGCAGATAACAAGACTACACATCAACAACTACAACACTACATTTAAAGCAATTAGGGAATTAAAAGTCAATAGACAGGACGCAGATAATAAGACTACACATCAACAACTACAACACTACATTTAAAGCAATTAGGGAATTAAAAATCAATAGACAGGACGCAGATAACAAGACTACACATCAACAACTACAACACTACATTTAAAGCAATTAGGGAATTAAAAATCAATAGACAGGACGCAGATAACAAGACTACACATCAAACAACTACAACACTACATTTAAAGCAATTAGGGAATTAAAAATCAATAGACAGGACGCAGATAACGAGACTACACATCAACAACTACAACACTACATTTAAAAGCAATTAGGGAATGAAAAATCAATAGACAGGACGCAGATAACGAGACTACACATCAATAACTACAACACTACATTTAAAGCAATTAGGGAATTAAAAATCAATAGACAGGACGCAGATAACGAGACTACACATCAACAACTACAACACTACATTTAAAGCAATTAGGGAATTAAAAATCAATAGATAGGACGCAGATAACAAGACTACACATCAACAACTACAACACTACATTTAAAGCATTTAGGGAATTAAAAATCAATAGACAGGACGCAGATAACGAGACTACACATCAATAACTACAACACTACATTTAAAAGCAATTAGGGAATTAAAAATCAATAGACAGGACGCAGATAACGAGACTACACATCAACAACTACAACACTACATTTAAAGCAATTAGGGAATTAAAAATCAATAGACAGGACGCAGATAACAAGACTACACCACAGGGAGCCCAAGCTCATTATCTGTGAAGGACCGTTGTTCAATTTGCATATTTACAGTAAATGTATGTGGCTTTAAAACATCCCTCCGTATTTCAAGATTTTTCGTAAATAATAAAACTTTTTTTTTTCACTAATGTGTTGTTCTTACTACTTTCGATGGCGCTGAAACGCCGTCACAGCATCGAAAGTAGTAAGAACAACACATTAGTGAAAAAAAAGTTTTATTATTTACGAAAAATCTTGAAATACGGAGGGATGTTTTAAAGCCACATACATTTACTGTAAATATGCAAATTAAACAAACGGTCTTCACAGATAATGAGCTTGGGCTCCCTGTGACTACACATCAACAACTACAACACACTACATTTAAAGCAATTAGGGAATTAAAAATCAATAGACAGGACGCAGATAACAAGACTACACATCAACAACTACAACACTACATTTAAAGCAATTAGGGAATTAAAGATCAATAGACAGGACGCAGATAACAAGACTACACATCAACAACTACAATACTACATTTAAAGCAATTAGTGGAATTAAAAATCAATAGAGAGGACGCAGATAACAAGACTACACATCAACAACTACAACACTACATTTAAAGCAATTAGGGAATTAAAAATCAATAGATAGGACGCAGATAACAAGACTACACATCAACAACTACAACACTACATTTAAAGCAATAGGGAATTAAAAATCAATAGACAGGACGCAGATAACAAGACTACACATCAACAAGTACAACACTACATTTAAAGCAATTAGGGAATTAAAAATCAATCGACAGTACGCAGATAACGAGACTACACATCAACAACTACAACACTACATTTAAAGCAATTAGGGAATTTAAAAATCAATAGACAGGACGCAGATAACAAGACTACACATCAACAACTACAACACTACATTTAAAGCAATTAGGGAATTAAAAATCAATAGACAGGACGCAGATAACGAGACTACACATCAACAACTACAACACTACATTTAAAGCAATTAGGGAAATTAAAAAATCAATAGACAGGACGCAGATAACAAGACTACACATCAACAACTACACAACACTACATTTAAAGCAATTAGGGAATTAAAAATCAATAGACAGGACGCAGATAATGAGACTACACATCAACAACTACAACACTACATTTTTAAAGCAATTAGGGAATTAAAAATCAATAGACAGGACGCAGATAACAAGACTACACATCAACAACTACAACACTACATTTAAAGCAATTAGGGAATTAAAAATCAATAGATAGGACGCAGATAACAAGACTACACATCAACAACTACAACACTACATTTAAAGCAATTAGGAATTAAAAATCATAGACAGGACGCAGATAACAAGACTACACCACAGGGAGCCCAAGCTCATTATCTGTGAAGACCGTTGTTTTAATTTGCATATTTACAGTAAATGTATGTGGCTTTTAAAACATCCCTCCGTATTTCAAGATTTTTCGTAAATAATAAAACTTTTTTTTCACTAATGTGTTGTTCTTACTACTTTCGATGGCGCTGAAACGCCGTCACAGCATCGAAAGTAGTAAGAACAACACATTAGTGAAAAAAAAGTTTTATTATTTACGAAAAATCTTGAAATACGGAGGGATGTTTTAAAGCCACATACATTTACTGTAAATATGCAAATTAAAACAACGGTCTTCACAGATAATGAGCTTGGGCTCCCTGTGACTACACATCAACAACTACAACACTACATTTTAAAGCAATTAGGGAATTAAAAATCAATAGACAGGACGCAGATAACAAGACTACACATCAACAACTACAACACTACATTTAAAGCAATTAGGGAATTAAAGATCAATAGACAGGACGCAGATAACAAGACTACACATCAACAACTACAACACTACATTTAAAGCAATTAGGGAATTAAAGATCAATAGACAGGACGCAGATAACAAGACTACACATCAACAACTACAACACTACATTTAAAGCAATTAGGGAATTAAAGATCAATAGACAGGACGCAGATAACAAGACTACACATCAACAACTACAACACTACATTTTAAAGCAATTAGGGAATTAAAAATCAATAGACAGGACGCAGATAACAAGACTACACATCAACAACTACAACACTACATTTAAAGCAATTAGGGAATTAAAAATCAATAGATAGGACGCAGATAACAAGACTACACATCAACAACTACAACACTACATTTAAAGCAATTAGGGAATTAAAAATCAATAGACAGGACGCAGATAACAAGACTACACATCAACAACTAGAACACTACATTTAAAGCAATTAGGGAATTAAAAATCAATAGATGTGTAGTCTCGTTATCTGCGTCCTGTCTATTGATTTTTTAATTCCCTAAATGCTTTAAAATGTAGTGTTGTAGTTGTTGATGTGTAGTCTTGTTATCTGTGTCCTGTCTATTGATTTTTAATTCCCTAATTGCTTTAAATGTAGTGTTTTTGTTGTTGATGTGTAGTCTCGTTATCTGCGTCCTGTCTATTGATTTTTAATTCCCTAATTGCTTTATATACATTTAAAGCAATTAGGGAATTAAAAATCAATACGCAATACGCAGAAAAACTTTATAATGAAATGGTTTAATTATAAGCACAAGAACGAGACATACTTTAAGTTTGCCATGCATAGAGCAAATTTCGTGTGACTGTGATAAACTCATTTGTGGCTGTTATTCTATATCCAGTAGTAGGTACACTTATTTCATAATTATAGCTGTTATTCTATATCCAGTATACACTTATTTCATAATTATAGCTGTTATTCTATATCCAGTATACACTAATTTCATAATTATAGCTGATATTCTATATCCAGTATACACTTATTTCATAATTATAGCTGTTATTCTATTTCCAGTATACACTTATTTCATAATTATAGCTGTTTATTCTATATCCAATATACACTTATTTCATAATTATAGCTGTTATTCTATATCCAGTGTACACTTATTTCATAATTATAGCTGTTATTCTATATCCAGTATACACTTATTTCATAAGTTATAGCTGTTATTAATATATATCCAGTATACACTTATTTCATAGTTATAGCTCTCATTCTATATCGACTATGCACTTATTTCATAATTATAGCTTTTATTCTATATCCAGTATACACTTATTTCATGATTATAGCTGTTATTCTATATCCAGTATACCACTTATTTCATGATTATATATAGCTGTTATTCTATATCCAGTATACACTTATTTCATAATTATAGCTGTTATTCTATATCCAGTATACACTTATTTCATAGTTCAGTAGCTGTTATTCTATATCCAGTATACACTTATTTCATAATTATAAGCAAATATTGGATGAGGTTGAGCAAAATATCGTGATTTGTCAGTAGTGAGCTGTCAGTCATTTGCCGATGCCGTCCGCGGCAGAGAAAAATAACTTGATAGCGAAACACTGACAAATCACGAAATTTTACGATAACCCGGTTCAATAATTGTTTTATCAACTCGACTCATTTGTCGCTTTTTTTATTTTTATGCTTGTTTTTTAGAGCTAAAATATTGTCAATCTCTTCTTCTGACAGCTCAGGAAAACGAGCTGCCATGTTTACACTGTGAATGATCAATAGTGCGCATGCTCAGACCGTTATTTGCAGCGAACATTGCTTAATCTACATTGCTCTGCAGACGCCCCGCTTATTATGGACAGTTTTTTGTTTGTCCCAACGAAAATATCATATAGGTATGAAATCCTGCTAAATACGGACACCCGGATAATACGGGCACTTTTGCATGTCCCCTTTACTGTCCCTACTAACGAGGTGCCACTGTATAGTAATTAGGAAATTAAAATCAATACGCAGGACGCAGATAACGAGTCACACATCAACAACTAGAACACTACATTTCACTAACTAACGACCCTTGTTTGGTTTTCCAAGATATTTGAAGACATAGCCACGGAACGTACCATTTTGCTGCTTAAGATCAAATGTCCAAACGATGGCTGCACTTGGCAGGGAGAACTGGGCAATCTTCAGGTACTATAACAATATGAGTATAATTATATTGTATAATTGAATACATCAATCCGCACGCTGTGATAGGTCGACCAACCAGTGATTTATTGGTGTGAGACATTATATTACACATGATTAACTAATACAATAAGATCATTTATTATTCACCAGGACCACCAGAAGAATTGCGAGTACCAATAGTAGACTGTGACATTTTGAGTGTTTTGTTAAGAAAGCCCCGTCATCAGATGATGAGACACGTACAACAAGAATGTCAGTACAAGATGGTCCAACGTCCTCGCAGCAAGAAAATGAAGTCCAAATTTGTGACTTGGAGGTAACGGTGACTAATGGCTGATGGATCATGCATGATAACTTGATATTTAAAAGGCATAATTATAAGCACAAACAAGAGACATACTTTAAGTTTGCCATGCATAGTGCAAATTTCGTGTGACTGTGAATAAAACTCATTTGCAGCTGTTATTCTATATCCAGTAGTATACACTTATTTCATAATTATAGCTGTTATTCTATATCCAGTATACACTTATTTCATAATTATAGCTGTGTTATTCTATATCCAGTATACACTTATTTCAATAATTATAGCTGTTATTCTATATCCAGTATAGACTTATTTTTTCATAATTATAGCTGTTATTATTTCTATATCCAGTATACTCTTATTTCATAATTGTAAGCAAATTATTGGATGAGGTTGAGCAAAAATATCGTGATTTGTCAGTAGTGAGCTGTCAGTCATTTGCCGATGCCGTCCGCGGCAGAGAAAAATAACTGATAGCGAAACACAGACAAATCACGAAAATTTTACAATAAGCCAGTTCAATAATTGTTTTATCAATCGACCCATTAGTCGCTTTTTTATTTTTTATGCTTGTTTTTAGAGCTAAAGTATATTGTCAATCTCTTTATCTGACAGCTCAGGAAAACGAGCTGCCATGTTTACACTGTGAATGATCAATAGTGCGCATGCTCAGACCGTTATTTGCAGCGAACATATGTTTAATCTACATTGCTCTACAGACGCCCGCTTATTATGGACAGTTTTGTTTGTCCCCCAACGACAAAATATCATATAGGTATGAAAATCCTGCTAATACGGACACCCGGATAATACGGGCACTTTTGCATGTCCCTTTACTTGTCCTATAACTAACGAGGTGCCACTGTAAAGTAATTAGGAAATTAAGGTGATTCCCTTGAAAAAGAAGCAAATCCTAGAACTTTCTATAACTTGGCATGGGTGATACATTACGGTATGGAGTTTCAAAAAATCCAATAATTATAATAATAATAACAGAGTTAATTTATATAGCGCATCCTAGAACCTCGATGCGGTTTACAATAAGAAAAAAAAAACTAAAAAAACTAGTTTGGGGGGGGATTCATAAATATAAAAATAAATTAAAATAAAGAAAAATACTATATTATTCTAATAAAAAAGAGGGGGTAACCGTGCTCATTTTTGCGCTACACTGCTTTGGAATTATGAATATTTTAGGACTTCTTCAGTCGAGGCTCGCACATCGGACATCGGATCTGGGAAATAATTATCCACCACTTAAAGACAACTATTTGATAAATGAAACTAAAGTGTTTTGCTATAGCCGGTTGTATACTCTAGCCTAACCGTCTGATAGTAAGAAATGCACTCAAATTTTGAATTTTGTCAAAATATCGAACAAACAAAAAACACAGATGTTCGACACTAGCGAGAGGGTCTAAAAAGCAAATACTTCCGTATGCTTTCATTCATTTTTCTTTATGGTATTGAAATCCTAACTTTTTTTAATAACTTTGACTAAGATCCTAAAAGAAACTATAGCGCCCTCCACCCCCACCACCCCCCCACTGACGATGAAAGTCTATTGCATAAAAAATGGGGCCCGTCACACACCGTGATAATTTTCAATTATATTTGAAAAAAACTTCAGTTAACACTTGAATAATATTTAACGCATTTCCAATGGTTCTCCAATGTGCGCGAAGCATCACAGCGCGGGAGTTTCCGAATAGTGCGCAGATAGAGCACGTGCGTTATGCAAAACAAGGGAATTACCTTAAACCATCAATACGCCAGGATACGCAGATAACGAGTACCACACATACTACAACTAGACCTACACACTTTCACTTGACGAACGACACTTGGCTTGATTTTCACAACGATATGTTTGAAGACATACCACGGATTAAGAAAACGTAAACCATTATTGCGCAGTAAACGGTCTAAACGTCCAAACCACGACTTCACTTGTGCAGGGACACTGGGTGATTCTGGCAGGTACTATAATAACTCATGGAGATACATATTATTGAAGAATTTGAATACATAAATTCCGCTCGTTCTGATTGGTCGAACAACCAGTGTTTTATTGGTGAGACATTTTATTAACATGGGATTAACTACTACAAATTGATCATTTATTATGCCACCAGGAACCACCCCAGACACGCACATTGGCGAGTACACACAATCAAGTAGACTGTTGTGACCAATATATTTGTGTAATGTTAAGAAGCCCCCGTCATCAGATGATTAGAACACCTAACAACAAGCACCATGTCAGTACAAGAATGGTCCAATCTCCTCCGCTGCAAGAATATGAAGTCCAAATTTTGTGACTTGAAACACTGGGTCAATCGGTTGACTAATGCTGATTTGATCCTGCATGATAACGTGATATTAAAAGGCATAATTATAAGACAAACAATAGATATACTTTAAGTAGTTTTGCCATGCATAGTGCAAATTTTCGTGTGACTGTGAAGAACTCATTTGCATCTGTTATTCTATATCCAGTCGTAAATACACCTTATTTCATAATTATAGCTGTTCTTCTATATCCAGATATACACTTATTTCATAATTATTAGCTGTTATTTCTATATCCAGTATACCTTATTTTCATAATTATAGCTGATCATTCTATATCCTAGCTATACACTTATTTCATAATTCATAGCTGTTACTTCATGTAGTCCCCCACGACTCATACCTACTAATTTCATAATTATTGCCAGTTATGTTCCTTATTACTTGTGTTGCTACTCTCCCTCTAGTATAACTACAGTATTTTCATAATTATAAGCTGTTTGGTCTATATATCCGTAATACACTTGATTATTATAATTATAGCTGCTGGCAATCGGAAATTTCGAAAACACTTTTTCTTATTTTCTGGCTCGCATGTGGCGACCACTGCCGGTTGTTATATATTGGTTACTTCTATGTATTGTATATGTATATATGTCTCTCTGTATCAATGTCACGATTACATCAGTTGGCATCGATCAAACGGGCATCGACCCATGAGCAAAATTAATGAAATTCATCACCATTTACAGGATCATAGATAATAGTAACAATTTTGTATTTGATGTGTAACATTCCGACTCTACAAACTATGTGGTGTTCACTGGTCAAAATATACTAATATTTGTTTTGCTAAAAATAACTGCTTTCAAATAAAATTGAAAAATAAATAAATTCTATTATTATTGTGGTTTAATAAGCTAGAGAGGTGTCATTCCAGACCATGACGAAATGACCCAATGGGCAGGGGTGACCACATGCTATCTCACACGATTTCACATCTGCTCCCCAAACTTTACTCTGCAGCTTTGATGAAAGGCTTTATTTAAGCTAGCACAACCTTCACAATCCCCATATCACTTTTAACCCCCACAACTTTTCCTCCACCAATTCCAACGGTGCAGATTTTCCTCTAGTGGAGTGATGAGACCACCCCCACCCGGTCCTTTCAGAGGGGCGGGACTGCTCTCACCCCACAAATGACTCATTAAAATAAGCAGCTTATTTTGAAATAGATTTCCTGCCTACAAAATACGGTGGATTCAACTCAAACTTCATCTGGAGGAATACTTGTTCCCTAACAAGTTTTATACCTGGTTTTGTGAATGATGCATATACCTGTCCACTCAGTGGCTGTCAATCATTAACCATGTCACGCAACAATTTCTAATTTAGTCAAAACCCTTTTTATTTAGACCCAAATATCTCCATGCGAAACCTTATACTCTCCAGAAATAGTTTCTTGTGTTAGATCTACCCCTTCGTCTTACAATATCGCAATAAACATTTCTGGGGAATTTAAAACGTTGTCCCATGTCAAAACATCAAGGCTCAATTCACTATTGGTGCAATCATCACTAACGATAATACAAAACCTACGTATCATAAACGATACATTGCTGTTTCTGACCGTATTTCTAGTTACTTAGAGTTGAATTTATCCTAAAAGAAACATTAACCCAAAGGTTTTCAATTGTGACGGCTTTAGCGATATCAAGTTGTCCATTACATGCCATTACCTTCGAGTGACAACTTCGATTATTACAATAAATCCTCATTTCTCATTCGATATCAAAGAAAATCAGTCTTATTAGTCACAAATGCTCGACAACTTACTGAACAAAGTTTTCTAAGTGATATTTGTGCCATAAATTGTTCCTCTTCGTCCCTGTTTCATTGATGTTCATTGCGTTATTCCCTCACTCATCATCGTGGTTTGCTCCAAATTGCTGACTAAGCTTTGCAAAGCGAATTCTCCCAAGCAAATGTTTGTAGCATGTCCAGTGACGAATTACGAAGCTTTGATGCACATGGAAACAGTATTGTTGTATTTGCTGTATTTGTACCC